>MU756944.1:58330-121037 GCA_026770625.1 Nicotiana glauca
TAAGAGTTTAGGCTTGTATAGGTTGAAGGAGATTTGATCCTGGCCGTTGGATCAATTAAGATCAATGGCCTGGATCAATGGCTTAAGTGAGACGGTGTATTTTGGGCTTAGTTGGGGGATAGGGTTGACCCGGTGATAAATGGGTCGGGTTGTGGGGATTGTTTCTAGGCCTTGGATCAAATCAAGCGAGCGGTTGAGATTGATTGACTTAAAACGACGTCGCTTGGATAATTCTAGGGACGGGCTGAACCGTTCGATCGCATGAGATCGACTGTCCAGACTCACAATGCCCAAACGACGTCGTTTTGGACTGGTTGTAGGTAGACTGGATTGGGGCGGGTATTAGGCTGGATTTGGTGTTTGGATGTTTGGGCTTGGGAAATTAATTAAATTGGCCCAAATTTGTTTCCTTCCTCTTTTCCTTTCCTTTTCCTTTTACTTTCTTCTAATTAAAAATAAAAATACAAACCTAAATTTAATCTTCACCAAATTATCCTAAAATATTAATTGACTCTAAGTAGTAATTATCGCGAATAAGAAAATCACACAACTTTGACACCGAAACACTAGAATGCGAAGTACGTTATTTTTTTATTTCTTTTCATTTTTGTAAAACAATAACTTAATTAATTAATCCTAAATGTAAATGCAATATATTTTTGTATTTTTCATTTATTTAAATACATAAATATGCCCGGACATAGGCAAACAATGACATGAAATACCACGAAAATTTACAAAAATGCACACAATAAAATTGACAATTTATGTTTTGATTTCTTTGGGAGTAGTTCGTATAGGGCAAAAATCACGTGCTCACATCAAGTTCAACATCCTGGCCCACATCGACCTAATCCTGGCTGGTCATGACGCGGTACAGATTCATCGCACTGGATATTGTGCGTTTTACGCACATCTATTCTATGTGGGCTATTCTCTTCCTCTACCATCGTTGATGGAGGAATTCTGCCGCTATTAAGGCATTTGTCAGGCTCAGCTCTCCCCTTAATTTTTTAAAATTTTTCCTTACATTGGTGAAGTATGTGGAACTGGCCAACTGCGAGATCTCTATTCGCCATCTACTGCACCTCTTCGCGCCAAGTTTCTATAGGGGTATGATGTTACACCTTCGCCATCGTGGGAGCAAGGGATTGGTGGTGAAGATGGACGATAAGTCCAATCATCGATTTTGGTATAACTTTTTCTATATTAAGACCGAGCACACGGTAGCAAACCCCAATGAGCTCCCTGAAGCATGGAACTTTGCCTTAAGTAATTCTGTTGATTGTTTGTTTTATTTATCTTGGTTTTAGCATTATCATTCCTCTTTTTCTTTGTGTAGCTGAGAAAGATCCCTCTTCATTAGTTGCAGACATTCATGACTGGGAAAGTTAGGTCTTTCCCCATACGGTGGGGATCCATCAATGGTCGGTGTTCCACAAGAAGCTTGGGCGTAAGCCTTCCCCGATCGGTGAGTCATTTATTTTGAACTTAACTCGACCTTCACGTTGTCTTTTTTTTCCTTCTCTTTTCTTTTACAGTGGAGTTGGCTTAACTCTTCTTTTATTGTTAGGTCGTAGAGCTTCGATAATTGTGAGCGATCCTACCCTCGCCTTTAGTCAACCGAATGCTACGGCGGGGTCTGCACTTGTTGGGACTGCCGGCAAATCAATTCAGACAGATACTTCTTCCCAGACCCTGGCATTTCATAGACCTAGTCATCAGTCGGCGGCCCTAACGATGGAGATTCCAAATCCTCCCGTGTTACACTTGGTAGATGAGTCATCATCGAGTGAGGAGGAACCGGTTCCACTTAAAAAGAGGAGGGTGGAAGTCGGCGATGTGATAGCTAGAGCCGAGGAATTTACAAGGGGCAACTCTAAGCTGGTCCTGGCTACATTGGAGAGTGAAATGGACTTGCCCACTATGGCTCAGCCGCCCACGGAGGTCATGGAAGATGTTCCTTTGCCTGGATTGTTGAAGAAAGAGGGCTACCTGAGGCTACGGAGGTCTTGTCGAGGAGAGATCCTCACCCTCAGGGATAGCTAGCGTTCCTTTATCAGTCAATGAGAGAGGAAAAAGCGTGGCCGTGGACGACTATGAGACTGGTTCTCACGTCGATGCTGAAGATGTGGCGATGTTTAATAAAGGGTTTACGCGGGTGGAGCTAAGCTTAGAGGGATCCACTCGCACCATCATCCCCCTAGACTGCGACTTACTGGTGGATACAGAGAACGTGGTCCTCTTTTCTCTAACGCCAATGGCAGGATCTTACATACGTTCAATGATATGCCTCCCTGTTGTCGGGCATACTCGGGCTCACCTTGAGGGTAAGTTTCCGATCTCTCTAGTTCCCGTGCCTTACATTCTTCTTTCTTTTTAGACTGACTTCCTCTTATGCTTTCTCTTTTTTATTAGACCATAATTTTGGAGATTGAGAGTGCCCGTCAAGAAGAGAAGTGGAAAGTTATTTTCTAGAAAATGGAGAGGAAGTATCGTGAGTACCGTGTCAAGCACCGTGAGATCTGAAAGCAGTTCGGTGCAGACAGTAACTTCCAGGACCTTAGGGATGAATTGAACCAAAAATATGATAAACATGTGAGAGTCATCAGTAAATGCAGCGAGCTTGAGGGAGCACTTAAAGTCAAAGAGGACGAGCTCGAGGTGAGCAAGGGGGTCGAGGCTGAGTGTACATACCTTCAAACCCAAGTGGCATCTCTGCGGGTTGATCTTGAGTAGAGTTCAATCAGAGCTAACAATTTTATTGGTAAGGTGATTGACAAAACTGAGGAGTTGGAGAAGGTTGTTTCAACCTTACTGATCAAATTGATGCTCTTGACGTCGAAAGAGCATAGTTGTTGGCTTAGACTTCCTCCTCTCACACTTCCACTTATCCCTTTGTTCTGCGAGATTTGTATGAGAGGTGGATCCATGCTGAGGCCCAGCCAGACATTCAGGGATTTGATGATAGTGGGGAGAGTTTCTGATCGGGTCGCCTGTGGTTATGATCCTGCTATGCTGGGGGCTGTTGATGGTGATGAGTGCTTGGACGGGATTGAGAAAGGTGCTTGGTATGAGGACGAGTACTCTGCTGGCGAGGACGGTGGTGGAGACGGTGCTACTGAGTAGTTATGTTTTTTTGGTAATTTTGTGTTATACTTTTGGGGCGTCTATTCAGCCCTTGTAAAGATATCTTTTTTGAATTGGAATGCTACTTTTGCTGCTTGTTTTTGAATATTCTCTGTCTTCTCTTTGATATTTTCCTCATTTGGTTGCCCTAATCAGAAGAACTTTGGATTTTGTCATGACCGTGTTGGTAGACGTTAACTTGAACAGGGTATAGTGTAACTTTATTCGAACTAGATCGAATGTGATTTTCATTAATTCGAGCGAAGTCGAATGTCACCTTAATTAATTTGAACGAGGTCGAATGTGAGTTAAATTAGAGCGAGTTCAAATGTTACTCTTAGTTAGTTCGAACGAGGTTGAACGTGAGTTGAATTCAAGCGAGGTCAAATGTGAGTTAAATTTGAGCGAGGTCGAATGTTGGTTAGTTCGAGCGAGGTCGAACGTGAGTTAAATTCGAGCGAGTTTGAATGTTTTTTAGTTCAAGCAAGGTTGAAGGTGAGTTAAATTCGAGCGAGGTCGAAGGTGAGTTAAATTCGAGCGAGGTCAAATGTGAGTTAAATTCGAGCGAGGTTGAATGTTACTCTTAGTTAGTTCGAGTGAGATTGAACGTGAGTTGAATTTGAGCGAGGTCGAATGTTACTATTAATTAGTTTGAACGAGGTCGATTGAGATTTAATTTGGTGAATACATGGGCGAAATTCATGTATTTGTATGCTTTACTTACATATATATTGGAAAAGTTTACATGTTTTTCAGGATGGTATTCCAGTCCCAGTCTATCTAGTCCCTTCATTGGTCGACCTGGAGAAGTATTTGAGAGGCCGAGCAATTAATCTGGTCAATTCGTGTCCTCACCTGCTCGTGCTTGACTCAAAATATCCTCCTCGTTGCCTCGTTAAAAACCTCCCCGAGAAAAGCCAACTGGGACAAAACTCAGGTGACAAAAAAAGAGTGCGACTCGGAGAATATTTTTCCTTAGAATTTTAAGTACTTGAGGTGGGATATGTTCACTTGTTTGGTGGTATTTTTCCTTCCATCGTTTCCAATTGAAATGGCCCTTTGCTTGTTATTGCTGTGATTTTGTATGGGCCGGCCTAATTCGTTCCCAGTTTTCCTTCCCGTGGATCCTTTCTTGCCTGTGTTTTGGACTTGAGTATGTAGTCCCTGACTTTGAGTGGTCTGACCTTGGCGTTTTTGTTGTAGTAGTGTTCTACCTGTTGTTTTTTGGCGATCATCTTTATATAAGCCATATTTCTCGATTTTCGACTTCATTGAGGTCCTGCCTTCTACTTTTATCGTTGCCCGACCCGCTCTCGTGGGAGTATCTCACACTTGGTTCTCCGACCTAGACTGGTATTACTACAACAGTCCCATAGACTAGTGAGCAAGGCCTCTCTCCAGAGCCCGATTGCCGGAATGGGCTCCGTAGTGGCCTTCATGGTCTTCTTCTAAAATGTGTTGTGTCTGATTCGGGCCCAAGCATTTTACTAGGGGGCCGCCGTACGTCCTTTCATAAATGTCATTGTCGACATTGTACATAGACGCTTGCATTCGAAGCTTCTTAGCTTCTTTTTTATCATCAGGGACCACACCGTCCTGCAAGTATGCAACAATACAGTCACGCCAGTCCCAAGTTAGGTTTATAGTCCTTACCTCGATTGGGTTGATTGATGAGTGGAGGAAAATGAGCACGTTTCCTTCTCCGGTTATGTTTTCAGCAGTCGTTGCTAGCTTCGTGAGGCCGTCTGCTTCGATATTTTACGCTCGAAGGATCTAATCGAGCTGACATTCATCAAATTCGGGCATCAGCTTGCAGATCTCGGCCTGATACTTTTGTAACCTTTGCTCTTTTTGATTTGGAAAGTCCCCATGACTTGGTTGACTACGATCTGAGAGTCGTAGCGTAAGATGACTCATCTTGCTCCGTATTTGAGTGCTAGTGTTAATCCTGCAATCACGACCTCATACTCAACCTCATCTTTGGTCATGTTTGGGCATCTGATGAACTGGTGAATTACTTTGCCTGTTGGGACTTCAAGCATGAGTCCCAGTCTAGACCCTGATGCATTAGAGGTTCCATCAGTGTACAAAATCCATAGATCTTTTATTTGGGGAGAGGTGTCGGCTGCTTCTCTATCGACTTCATACATTATTTTTGGGCTAAAGTCGGTGACAAAGTCGGCTAGTACTTGCGACTTTATTGCCGTTCGCAGTTGATATGTGATATCATGTTCACTTAACTCTATGGCCCATTTAGCCAGTTTGCTCGATAGTACGAGCTTATGCAAAATACTTCTTAATGGAAAAGTCGTGACTACCGAGATGCGGTGGCATTGAAAGTAGGGTCTAAGCTTCCATAAAGCTACAACCAAGGCCAGGGTTAATTTTTCGAGGTGGGGGTACCTCGTCTCGTGTAGGATAAAGTTTTGCTAATGTAATAGGTGGGAGATTGTGTACCTTTATTTTCTTAGACCAGGATTGCGCTCACCTCCACTTCGGATACTACTAGATAGACGAGAAAGCATTCTCCAGTTCTGCTTTGGAGAGCATTGGCGGTGACGATAGGTATGCCTTTATTTATTTCAGTACGTTGACACACTTAGAGGTCCATTGGAGGCCATTGTCTTTTTTGAGTACACCGAAGAACTTGTGGCATCTGTCGAAGGACCGTGAGATGAATCTTGACAGGGCAGTTATGCGGCCGGTCAGTCATTGAACTTGTTTCTTGCTGGTTAAGTTCTCCCATATACCTTCTATTACTTTGATTTGGTTGGGGTTGACCTTGATCCCTCGTTGTGATACTAGGAAACCTAGGAATTTCCCCGAGGTCACACCAAATGTGTACTTTTCAGGATTCAGTTTCATTTTGTATCACCTGAGTATGTCGAAGTCTTCCTTCAGATGGTCAATCTGATCCTCTTTCCTTTTTCGCTTGACCAAAATATCATCTATGTAGATCTCCATGGTTTTATCGGGCTGGTCTTTGAACATTTTTGTCACCAACCTTTAGTGTGTTGCCCCAGTATTTTTCAGTCAGAAAGGCATCACTTTGTAGCAATACGTTTCTTGGTGGGTGATGAAGGTGGTCTTCTCCTCCATGAGGATCTGGTTATAGCCCTAGTATGCATCTAGGAAGCTTAGTCGCTCGTGCCCAGTCGTTGCGTCAATGAGTTGGCCAATGTGAGGAAGCATAAATGAGTCCTTAGGTCATGCTTTGTTTAGATCTGTGAAATCCACGCACATCCGCCATTTTTCGTTCTTTTTTCCCCATGACAATGTTGGCGACCCATTGGGTGTATTTTGACTCCCTAATAGAGCCATTTTCCAGCAGGTTTTCAACCTCCTCGTGGACTCCACCATTTATTGAAAAATTGAATTTCCGCCCAACTTGCCTTACGGGGGATAAAGTGGGTCGACGTTCAACCTTGTGTCGCTATCTCCTTTGGGTTAACTGGCATATCTGAATGGGAAAAGGCAAACAAGTTTGTGTTATTAGCTAAGAAATGATGGAATTTACCTGGTTCCTAAAGTATGTGGCCGATGTAGGCTTTCTTGCTATGGTCATTTTTGTCGAGTTGAACGGGGTCGAGAGCTTCTATGGTTGATCTCGTGGCCTCTATGATTTCGAGGTCTTTGATGATGTCCTTCCCTTCATCATCGCTCGACCACGACCCTGTTAATTGCTATGCCTCTTTGGCTTTGTCCTTTATTTGTTAGGTATATGTGCAATCCTGAGAGATGCGATAGTATTCTCGGGAAGTGCGTTGTTTCCCTCGAATGCTGAATACTCCCATGGGGTGGGAAATTTGATGACTTGGTACAAGCTGGAGGGGATGGCCCTTATCACGTGTATCCAAGGTCGACCTATAATGGCATTGTACGCCATGTCCCGATCCATAATATGGAAAGTGGTTTCCAATGTAATGTCGCCAGCTAGGACGGGATGTATGATTTCCCCATATGTCCATTCAACTGCATTGTTAAAACCCATTAGTATGATGTAGTGTGGCACTATCTTATCCTCAAGTTTCATTGTGCAAGTACTCGAGGATGGATAATGCATGCGCCACTCCTATTGTCCACCGTAATACGTTTCACATCTGTATCTAATATGCGTAAAGTGATAACAAGAGCATCATAGTGATGAAAAATCAAACCGTGTGTATCTGACTTATCGAAGATGATACTTTCTTCTAGTTTGTCGTACCGTTCATGAGTGATCGACTGTCTGAGCTTGAGGGTGGTCGTGAATTTTATGATGTTGATTGATGCATCATCACCTCTCCAATGATCATTTGAATGGTTTGAGATGGAGAAGCCAGTTTTGGTGGACCCTGGTGCTGTTCGTGTCCTTGAGCAAAGTTGGCCCTTCTTCGGTCGCTTAACAACTCTTTTAAGTGCCCTTGGTGAAGCATGTTCACGACCTCTTGCCTTAGGGCAATACAGTCCTCGGTTTTGTGATCCCATTCTTGGTAGAATTCACAAAGGGCGTTTGGCTTTCTGGTGCTCAGGTCGGACCTCATCTTCTACGGCCACTTTATTTTTAGGTTGAGCTTTTCTAGTACGTAGACTATTTCTGAGGGAGAACACAAAAATTGTGAGCAGATAGTAAGGGAGGCAAACCTCTATCGCTTTGGTGAGTTCCTGTTCGCGGCCTAGGTGGGCCTTCGTTGTGATAGGGAGGCAGCATGATGATTGCTCTGACATATGGATGATGTCTTTCATGGTTCGGCTGTGGGCTTGCAAGATCTCTTATGTTATCATTTCTCCGATATTTCTTGGATTCCAGTTATACTGAGGTCAATTATTGGGTTAGCCCATTTAGGTCATCTTCGTCAGCTCGTACTTCGGTGCAGTGGGCATTATGATCTCGTCCTAAGTGGTCGATGGATACTTCATGAGCTAGCTTAATAACTTTCTGGTCGCCTTTGAACCACTCCCGTTTAACCCATTTTGGAAAGCTGCTATTGTCATTCACTCTGATATATTTGGTAAGGTCATTCTCACACAGTTGAATCTGGCGAGGAAGTTTCTCAGCCGTTCACTGGGCAACTGCCTAATAGCAAATATGTCATTCACTCTCGCCTCTGCTTTCTTAGCTCCAGCATGGGCAGTTACAAAATTATCGGCCATTTCCTCGAACGTCTCAATAGAGCATGCAGGCAACTACGAATACCAAGTTAGTGCTCCCCCGGTGAGGGTTTTGCCAAACTTTTTCAATAATATGGAAGATACTTGCTCTTTGGCGAGGTCATTGCCTTTTACTGCAGTGACATCATGAGTCAAATGATCTTCGGGGTCCATCGTGCCATCTTATATTTTCAGGTGCAATAACATTTTGAAGGTTTTAGCTATGGCGTGCGGTGCGGCTTCATCACTGTACAAATGCTCAACAAACCGACCGGCGTCCCTTTTTTATAAGAGTTTTGGGGCACGTGGTATTTCGTATACCCTCTCTTGGTGCTCTTTCATTTGGTCTCGAAGCATTTTTTTTTGTTTTCCATCTCCTCCATTTTCTTCAAAATAGCTGTGAGGGTGTCATCACCTGTATTATTAATGTTGTGAGTCACACCTGTTACGGGAGGAGGGCCGTGTTGCTCGTCTGTCGTTGGTGCAACGCAAGACCTTGCGTTCTCTCTGTTCTCCCTTTGGGCGAGTTTGTCAAGGATGCTAGTTAGCGTGTTTGTCAACCAAGCTTCGATCAGCTTTTTCACCGCTGGTGGCTCCTCTTCAGTTGTGGACGTAGAGGCTCCTTTACCGTGTGAGGTTGTGATGCTTTCATGAGGAAGGGGTGAATCACTCCACCCAGGGAAGGCGTTTGGCATTACGTCCTCAGCATCTGCTTCAGTGACCTCATTGATGGTGTTTAAGAGGTTGGTGGTGAGACCGGTTATCGCCTTCATCCCTTTTTATCCGTTACCTGCCATGTCAGATCTGTACACATAAGAAAAAATAGGGTTTTGCGTTTCCTTTTTTTAGATCTGAAAGAAACTAAGACTTTGACTAGGAAATCCCCACAGATGGCGCTAAATTGTTTGAATAAAAAATAATAATCCTTGGTTAAAACAAATTAATCAGTTATTTTAGAGGTTAATCCTAGTTAAATATAATAACTTCAAATATAAGATAAGCAATGCAGGAAATGTAGACTGGGATGAGGCAAATTTAATGCGCCAGACATTAAATGCTTCGAATTCAATAATATGTTAGTAGTATCAAACATTAAATGGCAATAAATGACACCAAATGTAAATACAGAAGAAGATTCACCCAATATTGAACAAGGTGGACGATTCCTTTCTTTTAAAATGATGAGTGACAAGAAACTATAAGAATATTAAAGACTATCTCGGATCTGGTGGAAATGAAAAGGAATAATCCAAAAAGACGAATCTCTTTAGAAAGGTGTTATTTGTATTTATCTTGGCAGCTTGCTTTTCAAAAGAGTTCTTATCACTTAGAATCTTACCTCCTTTTTGCCTTATCTCTCATTCCCTTTATATAGGACATCCCCCAAAGGATCCTAAAAGTACAAATACAGAGAATATTCAAGGGAATATTCCCTCTTAGGATCCTAACACAAAACTAGTCGTTACTACTGCTAATAATACTCGACTTTGGCCGTGACTGATTGCTTGGCGACACGTTCCGTTAATCACTGGTCGGCCTTGGTCAAATTTTCCATGATAATCACAAATCATGATAATCATCTCTTCATGTTGAATTTCCTCAGTCGGATTTTGACCCATACAATTACCGTAGTATTTTTGTACCAAAAATCACTCAATTTTATGTCTTATCATAAAAGCAATATTATACCCATTATCTCCCCATGTCTCTACTTTTCTAATTAAAATTTTACTAACCACCAAATTTGAAATTACAGACCATAGCTGAAGCTTTCACAACAAGCTATCCAAAAGTAAACATCTAGCTAGACAAAACCACTATGCCTTTACCTTAAACATTTGACGCACACCTCCTAGGGAGAGTCTCTTCCATCTCCACAAAAAAAATAAGAAAATACCTAATCCATCAATAAAAGGAGCTAAAAATATCACGACTGAACAAGTTTCCTAATCGCTATGGATGCTCTAACTTTGCATATAAAAGCAATATTCCTGGCAAACCTATCCGCATTTATACCTCTCTTTTTTTATCAAAAATCCTCTGGTTTCTTTCCCTCCAAACAACGTGACTGACCTCTGCATAGAATATTCTAAAGACTTGTTCTGATCGTGATTTTCCATTAGCATTTTTTAATAGCCCACTATAATTGTTGATCTCACGTAGTTGCTGAAATTTTTTGTATTCATTGAAGGATTCTGCTCCATAATCTTTTAGTAAAATCACAGACCACTTACAAGTGATCACTAGTTTCATTTTGGCATTGGTAGAGAGTGCACAAAAGATCAACCTGAACTCCCCGTCTAATTAGTTTGTCTATGGTAGGTAACCTGCCCTACAAATGTAACCAGAACTTTGCTTTGGGCCTTGCTTCATTTTTAAACATGATACATTTTCAAGGTACTCCGGGCTCATCTCTGATCCTACTTGTTGAAGATAGATTTGCTTGGATCAAGCTCTTATCCTCTTTTGGTGTAACATGAATATGCTTCTATGTTTGCTAGCTTTTATAAAGAAAATTCACCATCTAAGACTCTTGTTCCAGTACAGATACATTGTCCAAGTCATGCCCTCTTATATAGTATGTATAACTCCACCTGATCCAAAGTTTGTCCTTTTTATAAGCCAAGTTCCGATAGGATTTTGTGCTTGCTGCTCTATTCCACAACAGTAAATTAGTGAGATTTAAAACCCCTATGGATTTAGGTGCACACAGCTTATCCCAAGATACCAGTGCTCTCTTAGTAATTGTGTTAACTCCATGTCACGACCCGAATTTTTCACCCTCGGAAATCGTGATAGCACCTACTAATGTAAGCTAGTCAAGCCAATTATTGAACTACCTACCTTTTTACCCATTTTATACTATTTAACATTTATAAAACAATAACGTGTAAACAACGAAAATTTAAATTTAAGCGGAAGAAAGCAATAAAATATATGAACATGTAACTATTATAATTTATTAAGCCTTAACCACCCAGAACTGGTGGCACAGTGTCGCAGACGATCTAAGAGTGTTAAATACAAAGTCTGAAAATAAAAGATACACTATTTCTGAATCAAAGATATGAAAAGGGAAATAAAGGATAGAGGAGACGCCAGGGCCTGCGGAGGCCTGCAGGTCTACCTTGGATCTCCGCGTGGACTGAAGGTAGCCACCCACTCTACGGTCCAAAAGCTACTCCGAGATCTGCACATAGTGCAGTGTAGTATAGGGACAACCGACACCATGTACTAGTAAGTGCCTAGCCTAACCTCCGCGAAGTAGTAACGAGGCTAGGACAAGACTACAAATAAACCTGTGCAATTCAACTATATACAACGAAAAAGAAGAACAATAATAAACAATCAAGTATAGGAGGGGTAACATACTACGGGGAGATATCAATTCCAGATAGAAAGACAACAAGTAAATGAAAGAACCAATATATCTCGAAAGTCAACAAAGAACCAGAAATCAACAAATGCACAACATCACCCTTCGTGCTTTTCCTCTCGTTCTGACCAAAGCGATCATGTAATAAAAATGTGCACAGCATCACCCTTCATGCTTTTACTCTCTTTCATCGCCATATAATCAATATAATCGACACGGAATGGTACATCGTGCGGCACGGCATCACCCTCCGTGCTTTACACTCGTTCCTAACAAAATCAATACATGCAATAACCCTTCGTGCTTTAACTCTCTTCCTCACCCAAACAACAATCACAAATAATAGGGCAAGGAAATAAATGAAATTTCAACAAGAATACCGGCAAGACAACAATATTTCAACAAGTCCCGATAAGGGACTACATCAAAACAATAACAATATCCCGGCAAGGGAGGCAATGTAGTGATTCTTTTTTCTTTTTTCGTTTTTACTTAACGACTCACTTTACCACTTAATCCAATACTCCAAAGGGATCAATTACCTCTTACACTTTTACAATTCGTTATACAACTTGAGCCAGTGCTCCTCAATGTTCAAGGGTCACAATTCCTTCCACAAATTTTTCACAACAAATAGAAATCATCACCAAAATATAAATAATACAACAAAGTCATGATAACCAAAATATAAGACTCACGAGCATGCTTGACACCAACGTATAGATACTCATCACCATGCCTAAATATCATACTCAACAATTATCACATAGAAAATAGGACTCGACTCCTAATCCCTCAAGCTAAGATTAGACCAAACACTTACCTCGATGCCACAAACACAATTCACGTCTCAATTGTCACTTTACCCCTTGATTCCACCACCAATTCGCTCGTATCTAGCCACAAGTTACTTAATTACATCAATAAATGCTAGATGAATCAATTCTAATGCATGAAAATGAATTTTCTAAAGTTTTACCCAAAAAGTCAAAAATGCCCCCAAGCCCACATGGTCAAAACCCAAGGTTCGAACCAAAACGAGATTACCCATTCCATCACGAAGCCAAATATATAATTTGTTTTGAAATCAGATCTCAAATCGAGATCTAAATCCCATATTCTTGAAAAACCTAGGTTCTACCTAAAACACCCAATTTCTCCCATGAAAATAATTGATTTTGAGTTGAAATCATGTTAAAGGATGTTTATGATCGAAGTAAATGAGTTAAAATTGACTTACAATTGATTTGGAAGAAGAGTTGTTCTTGAAAAATTTCCCTACGGAGTTTGTATTTCGGAAAGATGTGAAAATGATTGATTTTCGGCTAAGTATAAAAGTTGCAGGTCACAGATATGGGAATTGTGAACCCCGACCTCTGGTATGTTGGGAATCGCAAAAAAGGGCTCGCATTTGCGATAGATAGCTTTAAATTAGACTTTCGCATTTGCAAAGCAGGCATCGTATTTGCGACCGAGGCCTTCCGCATTTGCGAGCCAAGTGGTCGCATTTGCGATCAGGCCTGCCCAGGTGTTTGTCCTCATTTGCGATGGAGATATCGCATTTGCGAAGCCTGCAGACATGCTCATATCAATTGAAACCTGCAATATTTCAAAGTCTAAAATCCACCCTGTGGCCTATCCAAAACTCACCCGAGCCTTCGGGGCTCCAAACCAAACATGCACGCCAACCTAAAAATATCATACGGACTTGCTCGTGCATTTAAATCACTAAAATAACATTAAACTATGAACTAAGCATCAAAGTCATGAAGTTTTCTTAAGAACTTCAAACTTTCAAATTTTTCCAAAAACGATCCGATTCACGTCGTTCAAGTCCGTTTCTTACCAAATCTTACATACTCATCTTAAATCATATATAAAACCTGTACCAGGCGCCTGAACCAAAATACGGGCCCGATACCATCAAGTTCTAATCATAATTCATTTCCAAATCTCATAAACAATTTCAGAAAAACAATTTTCTTTAGAATTTCATTTCTCGGGCTTGGGACCTCGGAATTCGATTCCGGGCATACGTCCAAGTCCTATATTTTCCTATAGACCCTCCGGGACTAAAAAATCATGTGTTCGGGTCCATTTACCCAAAATGTTGACTGAAGTCAACTTAATTCATTTTATAGTCAAATTTTATCATTGTCCACATATTTTTACATATAGACTTTCTGGCTACGTGTCGGACTGTGCACATAAATCGAGGTGATGCTGAAGGAGGCTTTTAAGGCCTCAGAACGCAGAATTTACTTTAAAAACAAGTGATGACCTTTTGGTTCATCGCATTCTCCACCTCTAAAACAACCGTTCATCCTCGAACGGACAAAACAAGGAAGTACCTGAGTCAGAGAAAAGATGGGGATAACGGCTCCGCATATCGGACTCAAACTCCCAGGTCGATGCCTCAGCAGGCTGACCTTTCCACTAAACACGAACAGAAGGGAAACTCTTTGATCTCAACTAACGAACCTGCCGGTCTAGAATAGCTACCGGCTCTTCCTCATAAGACAAGTCCTTGTCCAACTGGACAGTGCTGAAATCTAACACGTGGGATGGATCACCGTGATACTTCCGAAGCATGGACACATGAAACACTGGATACACGTCTGGTAAGATCGGCGGCAACACAAGTCTATAAGACACCTTTCCCACTCGATCAAGAATCTCAAACGGGCCAATGAACCTAGGGCTAAGCTTGCCCTTCTTCCAAAATCTCATCACGCCCTTCATAGGCAACACTCGAAGCAATACCCGATCACCGACCATGAATGCCAAATAACAAACCTTGCAGTCGGCATAACTCTTTTGCCTGGGTTGAGCTGTACGAAGCCTATCCTGATTAATCCTGACCTTGTCCGAGGCATCCTGCACTAGATCCGTACCCAACAATCGAGCCTCTTCCAGCTCAAACCATCCAACCAGTGACCGACACTGCCTACCATAAAAGGCCTCATAAGGAGCCATCTAGATACTCGACCGGTACCTGTTGTTGTTGACAAACTCTGCTAAAGGCAAAAATTGATCCCACGAGCCTCCAAAGTCGATGACACAAGCTCGGAGCATATCCTCTAAAATCTGAATGGACCTCTCGGACTGTCCGGCCGTCTGAGGATGGAACGCTGTGCTCAACTCGACTCGTGTTCCCAACTCTCACTGAATTGCTCTACATAAATGTAAGGTAAACTGCGTACCTCGGTCCGAAATGATATACACAAGCATACCATGAAAGTGAATAATCTCCCAGATATAGATCTCAGCTAACTTCTCAAAAGAATAGGAGACTTCCACATGAATGAAACGTGCTGACATGATCAGCCTATCAATAATAACCCACACTGCATCGAACTTCCTCAGAGTTCGTGGGAGTCCAACAACGAAGTCCATAGTGATACACTCTTAGTTCCACTCAGGAATCTCAATCCTCTGGAACAAACCACAGGGCCTCCGATGCTCGTACTTAACCTTCTAAAAATTCAAGCACTGAGACACATATGCAACGATATCCTTCTTTATTCTCCTCTACCAATAATGTTGCCGCATATCCTGATACATCTTTGCGGTGCCCGGATGAATAGAGTACCAGGAGCTATGGGCCTCATCTAAAATCAACTGTCGAAGCCCATCTACATTAGGCACACAAACTCGAGCCTGCAATCTCAAAACTCCATCATCACCTAAGGTAACCTGCTTGGCACCTCCGTGATGCACCGTGTCTCTAAGGTCACACAAATAGGGATCATCATACTGCTGATCTCATATATGCTCCAATTGTAAAGAATGAGTGACTATGAAAGATAACACACGGCTAGGATTAGAAACATACAACCTTAAGAACTGATTGGCCAAAGCCTGAACATCCAAATCAAGCGGTCTCTCACCGATCGGAATATAGGCAAGACTGCCCATACTGGCTGAATTCCTACTCAAAGCATCAGCCACCATATTGGCCTTTCCCGGATGATATAAGATGGTGATATCATAGTCTTTTAATAGCTCCAACCACCTTCTCTGCCCCAAATTTAGCTCCTTTTGCTTGAACAAATACTACAAACTCGTGGTGTGTGAATACCTCACACGCCACACCATACAGATAATACCTCCAAATCTTCAATGCATGAACAATGGCCTCTAAATCCAGATCATGAACCAGATAGTTCTTTTCATGAATCTTCAACTGCCGTGAACCATAGGCGATGACCTTGCCATCCTGCATCAACACTGTACCAAGCCCAATACGAGATGCATCACAATAAATTGTATATGGCCCTAAACCCATGGGCAAAACCAACATTGGTGCCGTAGTCAAAGCTGTCTTGAGCTTCTGAAAGCTCGCCTCACATTCATTCGACCATCTATACTGGGCACCCTTCTGGGTCAACCTGGTCATCGGGGCTTCGGTAGATGAAAACCCCTTTACGAACCGACGATAGTAGCCTGTCAAACCCAAGAAACTCTAGATCTCTATAGCTGATGCTGGTCTAGGCCCATTCTTAACTGCCTCAATCTTCTTCGGATCAACTTGAATACCCTCTGCTGACACAACATGACCCAGGAATGCAACCAAACTCAACCAGAACTCACACTTCGAAAACATAGCATATAATTGACTATCCCTCAAATTCTGAAGAACCACTCTAAGATGTTGCTCGTGCTCCTTGGCTGTGGGAATATATCAAAATAACATCAATGAAGACTATCACGAACAAATCCAAGTAAGTCCTGAACACTCGGTTCACCAATCCATAAAAGTTGTTGGGGCATTTGTCAACCCGAATGACATCACCAAGAACTCATATTGCTCGTATCGAGTGCGAAAAGCTGTCTTAGGGACATCGGATGCCCTAATCCTCAACTGATGGTAGCCAAATCTCAAGTCAATCTTTGAAAATAAATTGGCACCCTAAAGGATCGAACAAATCGTCAATCCTAGGCAGCGGATACTTATTCTTGATTGTGACCTTGTTCAATTGTCGGCAATCTATACACATTCACAACGATCCATCCTTCTTCTTTACGAACAACATCGGCGAACCTCAAGGTGACACACTGGGTCTAAAGAACCCATTTTAAAGCAAGTCTTGCAACTACTCCTTCAACTCTTTCAACTCAGGTGGGGCCATACGATATGGCGGGATAGAAATGGGTTGGGTTCCCGGAGCCAAAACAATGCAAAAGTCGATATCCCCGTCGGGTGGCATACCCGGCAATTATGAAGGGAATACCTCAGGAAACTCACGAACAACGGGCACAGAATCAATAGAAGGGACCTCATCACTAGAATCATGAACATAGGCCAAATAGGCCAAACACCCTTCTCGACCATACACCGAGCCTTCACATAAGAGATAAAAATATAGGTAGATTGATCAGGAGTCCCTCTTCACTCTAAACAAGGTAAACCCGGAAAGGCTAAGTTTACAGTCTTGTTATGATAGTCCAAGATAGTGTGATAAGGTGGTAACCAGTCTATCCCCAATATGATATTGAAATCAACCATGTCCAGAAGAAGCAAATCTACACGAGTCTCAAGACCCCCAATCACAACTATACAAGAACGATCGACTCGATCTACCACAATAGAATCACCCACTGGTGTAGATACATAAACATGAGCACTCAAAGAATCACTAGGCATGACCAGATACGGTGCAAAATAAGATGACACATAGGAGTACATAGATCCTGGATCAAATAAAACTGAAGCATCTCTGCTACAAACCAGAATAGTACCTGTAATAACTACATCGGAAGCCTCAGCCTCGGGCCTGGCTGGAAGAGCATCCATCACCCTAAACCACATCTTTGGGACGGCCGGCTGCTGGCTGGCCTCCACCTCTAGAGGCCTTAGCTCCACCTATAATACCTCAATCTCTACCTCTAGCACCTCACCTCTAGCTGGCTGGGCAGGCTGGGGAACACTCAGTGCCTCAACCATGGCAATAGAACTCTGATGCTGAGAGCTACTCGGTACTCGCGGGCAAGACCTAGCTATATGGCCCATATCACCACAAGTGTAACAAGCCCTAAGCTGTTGAGTCTGCTGGCCCTGACGACCTGAATGACCACCCCGAAAACTTTGAAATGGTAGTGCACTGATAGGAGCTGGCGGTGCACTATAGGATTGCTGATCAGAATACTGCATCGGAGGACCACGACCACCTAAAGCACCATGAGAAACCTGAAGTGCTGACTGAAAAGACCTAGGAGGATGGCCTCTACCATACGAATCCCTACCTCCTGACGAGGTACCAGTGAATTGTCCTGAATGATGAGGCCTCTTGTCAGACCCATGACCACCTCCCTGCGATAGAACCATCTCAACTCTCCGGGCCACATTGGCTGCCTCCAAGAAAGATATATATCACTCCCAGTCTCCCTAGCCATCTAATGACCAATCGGCTGAATAAATCCATCAATGAACCTCCTCACCCTCTCTCTCTCTCGGTAGGAAGTATGATAAGACAATGACGAGCCAAGTTGATAAATTTGGTATCATACTGGGTAACAATCATAGAACCCTACTGGAGATGCTCAAAATGCTTTCGATAGGGCTCTCTCTAAGTGATAGGGAGAAACTTCTCCATAAATACCTTCGTAAAATGCTCCCAAGTCAAAGTCAGTAATCCGACTGGTCTAGCCAAGCAATAATCTCTCCACCAAGTCTTGGCGGATCCAAACAAGCGAATAGTATCAAAATCGACTCTATTGGTCTCTATTATCCCCATGTTCTTGAGAACCTCATGATAGCTATCTAGATAATCCTGGGGATCCTCAGAAGATGCACCGCTGAACGTAGTAGTAAAGAGCTTAGTGAACCTGTCCGATCTCCACAAAGCATTGGCAGATAAGCTGCTCCATCACCGAGCTGGGCTACCACACCCGGCTGGACTTCTCCAACTGGCAGAACTGTTGGAGTCTTAAACTGGGGAGCTACCTGCTCCGGAGTGCGAGTAGTAGGAGTCTAGGCTCCTCCTCCAGCTTGAGAGACAGCTGGTCCTACAGGAAGCAAGCCTGATCGGGTGACACTCTCCATAAGGCCCACTAGACGGACCAGAGCATCCTGAAGTACTGGGTAGAAATAAACCCCTCTGGGACCTGAGATGGACCCACCGGAACTGCTGGAGCCGGAACCTCATTATCAAAGTCAACCTGAGGCTCCGCTATTGGTGCTGCTGCCCTGGGCTAAGCTCTGCCCCTATCTCAGGATCTAGCACAACCTCGGCCTCGCCCTCTGCCCCTCGTGGAAGTTGCTACTGGGGGCTTGGGTTGCTAGTCAATGGATGAGGAAGCGCACGTTATCAGCATCTACGAAAGAATAGAATAGAAATTCAATCAGCATTGAGAAACCAAACCACACAACAGGAAAGAAAAGATGTGAAATTTTCCTAACTCTATAGCCTCTGGGGATAACTACAGACGTTTCCGTACCGATCCCTCAGACTCTACTAAGCTTGTCTGTGAACTATGAGACCCATGTAACCTAGAGCTTTGATACCAACTTGTCACAATTCGGATTTTCCATCCTCAGGAGTTGTGATGGTGCCTACTAATGCGAGCTAGGCAAGACAATTATTGAACTAACTACCTATTTACCCATTTTATACTCTTTGACATTTATAAAATAATAACGTGTAAACAACGAAAATTTAAATTTAAGTGGAAGAAAGCAATAAAATATCTGAACATGTAACTATTACAAATAATTAAGCCTTAACCACCCAGAACTGGTGTCACAGTGTCATAGATGATCTAAGAATGATAAATACACAGTCTGAAAATAAAGGATACATTGTTGCTGAATCAAAGAGATGAAACAGGAAATAAATGATAGAGGAGACGCAAGGGCATGCGGATGCCTACAGGTCTACCTTGGATCTCCGCGCGGACTGAAGGTAGCCACCCACTCTACAGTCTAAAATTTGCTCCGGGATCTACACATAGTATAGAGTGTAGTATCCGCACAACCGACTGCATGTGCTGGTTAGTGCCTAGCCTAACCTCGGCGAAGTAGTGACGAGGCTAGGATCAGACTACTAATAAACCTGTGCAATTCAACTATATAGAGTGGAAAAGAAAAACAATAATAAATAGTCAAGTATAGGAGGGGTAGCACGCTACGGGGGAGATATCAATTCCAAATAGATAGACAACAAAGTAAATGAAAGAACCAATATATCTCGGATGTCAACAAAGAACCATAAATCAACAAATGCACGGCATCACCTTTCGTGCTTTTACTCTCGTTCTCACCAAAGCAATCATGTAATAAAAATATGCACGGCATCACCCTTCGTGTTTTACACTCTTTCCTCATAAAATCAATACACGGCATCACCCTTCGTGCTTTAACTCTCTTCCTCACCTAAACAACAATCACAATCAATAGGGCACGGAAATAAATGAAATTACAACAAGAATCCCAGCAAGGAAACAATATTTCAACAACAAGTCCCGGCAAGAGACAACATCAAAACAACAACAATATTCCGGCAAGGGAGGCAATATAGTGATTCTTTTCTCTTTTTTCACTTTTACTTCACAACTCACTTTACCACTTAAGCCAATGCTCCAAAGGGTTCAATTACCTCTTATACTTTGACAATCCGTTATACAACTCAAGCCAACGCTCCTCAATGTTCAAGGGTCACAATTCCTTCCACAAACTTTTCACAACAAATATAAATAATCACCAAACATGAATAACACAACAAAGTCATGATAACCAAAATATAAGACTCACGGGCCTCTTTGACACCAACATATAGATACTTGTCACCATGCCTATACGTCGTACTCAATAATTATCAAATAGCAATTAGGACTCCCCTCCTAATCCCTCAAGCTAAGGTTAGACCAAACACTTACCTCGATTCCACGAACACAATTCACGTCTTAATCATCGCTTTACCCATTAATTCCACTACCAGTTCGCTCGTATCTAGTCAAAAGTTACTTAATTACATCAATAAACGCTAGATAAATCAATTCTAATGCATGAAAATGAGTTTTCTAAAGTTTTACCCAAAAAGTCAAAAATTACCCCCGGGCCCACACAGTCAAAACCCGAGGTTCGAACCAAAACACGATTATCCATTCCCTCACGAACCCAAATATATAATTATTTTTAAATCGGACCTCAAATCAAGGTCCAAATCCCCAATTCTTGAAAAACCTAGGTTATACCCAAAACACCCAATTTTCCCCATGAAAATCATTGATTTTGAGTTGAAATCATGTTAAAGGGTGTTAATGATTGAAGAAAATGAGTTAAAGTTGACTTATAATCGATTTGGAAGAAGAGTTGTTCTAAAAAAATCGCCCTAGGGAGTTTCTGTTTTGAAAAGATATGAAAAATGGTTGATTTTTGGCTAAGTATAAAAGTTGCAGGTCGCAGATATGGGAATTGCGAACCCCGACCTCTGATATGTTGGAAATTGCGAAAAAGGGCTCGCATTTGCGATAGATGTGTGATGACCCAAAGGGTCATCACCGTATTTCTCCCTTTTTTCGCGCTTTTGAGGCCTTGAAAACCTCATTTTTAGTTGCCTCAATTTGCGTGCGCAGTCCGAGCGTGCAGTCGGAAAGCTTTTATGTTGAAATATGTGAAAAATTTAAAGAATTTTGTATTAATATGGTTAAAGTTGACTTCGGTCAATATTTTTGATAAACGGAACCGGATCCGTAATTTGACGGTCCCGGAGGGTCCGTAGAAAAATATAGGACTCGAGCATATGCCCGGAGTCGAAATCTGAGGTCTAGAACCCGAGTAAAAGAATTTTTCTATTAAATTATTTTTCTAAAATTATTAAGGAAAATAGAAATAAAAATTTATTAAAATACTATGGTATCGGGCTCGTATTTTGGTTCCGACACCCGATACAAGTCTTATATATTGTTTAAGCGCTTTCTGTGAAGTTTGGTCGAAATCGGACGTCGTTTGACATGTTTCGGACTATGAGTTCCAAGTTTGAAATTTATTAAGTTTAGAAGAAAAATCATGAGTTTTGAGGTTTGAATTAATGATTTTGATGTTGTTTTGGCGATTTGATCGCTCGAGTAAGTTCGTAGGATGTTATTGGATTAGTGTGTGTGATTGGTTAGGAGCCCCAAGGGCTCGGGAGTGTTTCCGGAGGTAT
Source organism: Nicotiana glauca (assembly GCA_026770625.1). NCBI lineage: Eukaryota > Viridiplantae > Streptophyta > Magnoliopsida > Solanales > Solanaceae > Nicotiana > Nicotiana glauca. The sequence continues at coordinate 80,114 of MU756944.1, forward strand.
TTGGGGTAGTTTTGCACTTTCAATGGTGGCAGATTTTTCTGCAATTTTTGCCCAGGGAATTTCTTCTTCGCGTTCACGGCCTTAGGCATCGCATTCGCGTACCTTCCCTGATTTCCTTCTCCGCATTCGCGATTGAGTCCACGCGTTCGTGAAGCTTCAGGTCGCCCCTTCATCGCGTTCGCATGATGCCAAACGCGTTCATGTAGACCAATTTTTGGGCACCCAATATTTTTCTCTTCGCATTCGCATCCCTTGTCCGTGAACGCGATGATTGCCAACTTCTGTTCATCGCAAACGCGACCCCACTGTCGCTAAAGTGTACGGTAATTTCATCCAGCGATTTTTCAGTCTTAAAACAGAACAGTAGCGGGATTTAGCCATTATTTTCACACGAGCTCTTCACTCCAACATCCTATAGACGAATTTCAAGCTCCTTTTCCTCCATAGCTTGCTAGGAAAGTGTTCTTAACTTCATTCTCTCCTAATTTCTTCATCTAATCACTAGTTTCCTAGCCCTAAATCATGAATTCAAAGTAGAAATTAAGGGTTTTAGGTGGAGTTAGGGTTTTGAGAATTTTGGGTGATTCAACCTCAATTTGGGATCGAATCTTGTAACAAATTATATATTTGAACTAGTGCGGTTATGGGTGACTAGGTTTTGGTCCGAGCCTCGTGATTGGACCATGTGGGGCCCGGTGATGAATTTTGGTATTTTTAGAAGAATGCTAGAAAACTCATTTCTAGGCTATGGGATTATGTTGTTGAGCCCTAATTGATGTTATTGAATTAATTATGCCTAGATACCATTGTTTCGGAGTCGGATTGTAGAGGAAAGGCGGTATTGGAGAGTTGATTGCTATTCTTTGGACCGAGGTAAGTGTTTGATCTAACTTTGGCTTGAGGGAATAGGATTAGAGTATTATTTATTGTTAATTGCTAAATGATCGAGTACGGTGTATAGGTATGGTGACGAGTATCAATACACCGGTGTCTAGCATGACCGTGGGTCCTTGTTGTTTGTAGTTCTTGGTATATTTGGGACTCTTCCAAGCTAATTAATGAATTCTACATAATGTGAAGAGTTGAGCATCAATTGTGAATTTGTGAATTCTTTGGAGCGTTGGCTCGAACGATAAAACACTATTGAGTAAGAAATGAAAGAATTGGTAAGAAATGTGATTAAATCCCTTGCCGGGATGACTTGAGTATATTAATTATCTCCTTTGCCGAGATGTGGAAGTTATTGTCATTCCCCCCTTGTCGGGACTTAGTTGTTTAATTGTATTTTTTCCTTGCCGGGATATTTCTCATTATTATTTATTCCCCTCGCCCGTTTGGTTGTGATTGCTGTTTGGGTGAGGAAGAGTCATAATGCACGAAGGGTCATTCCGTGCCATGAAATGAGAGTTATGTGAGGAAAGAACGAAGGGTGATGCCGTGCATTTTGTTTGATTGCTTTGGGTGAGGATGAGAGTAAAAGCACGAAGGTTGATGCCATGCAACTGTTGGATTTCTTGTCTCTGTTAATTATTGGTGTGCCCTGTTTCTTATTTAAGTTGATGACTTCTATATTCAGATTGTACTCCCCCATAGCATGTTTCCCTTCCCTGTTAACTGTTTAGTTTTCGGTATTTCTTGCCTTCTATTGTGTGTGTGTGTGTGTATATATATATATATTAAACTGCACAGGTTGATTTGGTGGTTCTGTCTAGCCTCGTCACAACTTCGCCGGGGTTAGGCCAGGCACTTACCAGCACATGGGGTCGGTTGTGCTGATGCTACACTTTTGTGCTTTTTGCACAGATCACGGTACTGGAGCAACTTTTGGACCATAGCAGTAGCACGTCGAGTGGGAGCTGACTTCAGTCCAAGGACTACGAGGTAGCCTAGCTGGCGTTCGCAGGCCGGAGTCCCTTTTTCTATATCTTTTGTTTGTTTTCATTGTATCGAGACAGGCACTGTGTATTTCTTTCTATTCAGACTTGTTTGTAGTATTCAGTAGTAGTCCGTGAGATAGCGACTCCAGTCTTGGGTAGTAAAATGTTGACTTCCGCATTTTGGGTTTTTATTCACTTATGTTATAAAGGACTTCCGCTTTCATTTAAAGGTTTATTATTGTTATTACTACTGTGTTGTTTTTTTTCAAAGGTGTAACAGTAGGTGCCATTACGACTCCCGATGGTGGAAAATCCGGGTCGTTACAAGATGGCATTAAATAAGACTTTCGCATTTACGAAGCAGGCGTCGCATTTGCGACTAGGGCCTTCCGCATTTGCAAGCCAAGTGGTCGCATTTGCAATCAGGCCTTCCCGGGTCTTTGTTCGCATTTGCGATGGAGATCTCGCATTTGTGAAGCCTGCAGACCTGTTCATATCAGCTGAAACCTGGAATATTTTTAAGTCCAAAATCCACCCAGTGGCTTATACAAAACTCACCCGAGCCCTCGGGGCTCCAAACCAAACATGCACAACAACCTAAAAATATCATACAGACTCCCTCATACATTCAAATCACTAAAATAATATTAACAACCATAAATTAATCATCAAAATCATGAAATTTTCTTATGAAATTCAAACTTTCAAATTTTTCCAACAACGATCTGATTCACGTCGTTTCAAGTCCTTTTCTTTCCAAATCTTATAAATAATTTCAGAAAAATAACTTTCTTTAAAAATTTATTTCTCGGGCTTGGGACCTCGGAATTCGATTCCGAGCATACGCCCTAGTCCCATATTTTCCGACGGACCCTCCGGGACCGCCAAATTACGAGTTCGGATCCATTTACCTAAAATATTGACCTAAGTCAACTTAATTTATTTTATAGTCAAATTTTATTATTGTCCACAGATTTACACATACAGACTTTTCGGCTACGCACTTGAACTGTGCACGCAAATCGAGGTGATCCTGAAAGATTTTTTAAAGGCCTCGGAACGCAAAATTTACTTTAAAAACAAGTGATGACCTTTTGGGTCGTCACATTCCAGACCATATATAACTCCTACAATAAGAATCAATAGTCTTCAACGTTGAAGCTATACTCTGATTGACGGGGTGCTCCTATTGGCCCTGCGTACCCGTCGAAGCCACCCTATTGAGGGGTCCCCGAAGGTTCTGCCCCTAGTTTGCCGATCGGCCGCTGGGTTCACCATGTCTCTTTTGTTTTCCGTTAGCCATTTTCTTTGATACATTAGCGATACTTATACAAAGTTGAGAATCACAAATAATTTATATTTATATTTATCTATACTAAATTAAAAGCGCGAAGCACTTTAGCGAAATGTCGTTCGCCTTTTTATTCTTTAAAAATTGCTTTTACACTATACAAAATAGTCGTTGAATATTTTTCCTAATATTTAGCAGTTTTAACCCAACTAAAATTTGTGTACTAAATCCTTTCTTATTTGAAATATTTATTTACCAAATATTAGAACTCTTAGATCAACTGAAATTATAATTATTATTTTTTTCCTGTTAAAACTAGGTACACTACAAGAAAAAGGGCTTTTAGTGGCGACAAAATGTGCCACAGAAAGTTTATTTTTGCTGTAGAATAGCTTTCGTGGCGACCAAGTGGTCGTTAACTATACTAAGTGGTAGATACTTATTGATAGCGACAAATGGTTGCCAAAAAAAGGTCCACCTTTCGTGGCGACATTTGTCATCATAAAATTTATTTGGGATTGCCACTAGAATCCACTCTAGATAATTCGTTGCCGTTAAATGCTAGCCTTTGGTAGCGACTCATATCGCCATAGATCAATGGCGGTGACTATGGGTGTAACAAAAGCCTGACTGTGGTAGCTACTTTCGTCGCTGCTAAAAAGTACATTTTAGTGACAACTTGGTATCGCCACCAAATCTGCATTTTTTGTGGCATCAAAACGTCGCTACTTATTATATTTTCTTTTAGTGGCAGTAGGCTATAATCGCATAAGCTCTTATTTTCGTCACAACACAAGTTTTCCATTAAAGGATTTTTTGTTGAGAAAAATATATAAAACTACAAATATTTGTACAACCCGATAACAATTCTCAAAATAGAATTGTAGTCTTTTTAATGTTAAAAAGTCTACACAGTCAAAAATAGCCAATGTATATACATTGCCATTTTACGACACGAACAAAAAAGGAATATTCTTCAAGACATACTTCAATGTCTTCTATGATAAACAAAAATACCGTAAAAATATCTTTAAACTATTCCTTGAGCAACTTTATTTCCTCTTTTTGAAGTATCGTGTCCTTGCTATTAAAAAATAAAGATTAACATTATTAATATATGCATATGTACAAAAAAACAGTAATTTTGAAGAGAAACTTAGCCGAAAAGCGCAGTAGCGGAGCCAGAAATTATACAAGGGGGTGTCAAAATAAAAAAAATTGTTGCTATTGGGAATGTAACTTGAAACCTTGTGTAAGTTTTGACACCCCTTGACCATTGCACTAAGAGTTTGTCTTGTGTCAAGGGGTGTTAACCCCTTGTATATATTCAATTTTTTTAAAAATACCTATTTATGCAGTGTTATTTTTCGGCGAAGGGGTGTCGGTTGACATCCATCGGGATAAGGTGGCTCCGCCCCTGGAAAAGCGCGAGAAGAAGTAAAGCAAAGAAAGGTATTTCTAGAAAACTTTTAAAATCCCACAAGCAATAACCTTTTGAAGTTTTACAAGCAATAACTTTTTAAAGCATGAGAATATCAATATTGTGGCCCCAATATATATATATATATATATATGGTAGGGTGCTTAGTCTAAATTATTATAAAAAATTTCAATCAATATGGCACGAATCGAATTGAATGCACAGAGTCGTATAATCAGCGACATAAATTCAAGAAATCTACGAAATTAACAAAATACATCATATTTGTTTAAAGATTCTTTCGTATAATTGGGTAAAATAGAAGCGGCAAAACTAATACTATCAAAATGACCAAATTTGTGCTATCATTGGTTTAGGGTTTTAAAGACCTTTTCAAATTTTCGAGAAGTGTCTAAAGTAATACTCCCTCCGGTTTATAATAAGTGACCAATTTGCTTTTTTATTTTTGTTCAAAATAAGTGTCCAGTTATGTAATCAAGAAAGAATTCAATTTATTTTTACAAAATAACCCCTATGTACATATCCCTAAAAAGTCTTCTTACTCCCCACATTAAATGTTTAATTAGGGGTAGTTTAGTCATAGCATGTATTTTTGTATAGAATTTAATATTTTCTTAATGGGCGTGCTAAAAGCAAATTGGTCACTTATTGTGAACGAGAGGGAGTAACATAGTATAACTATAGTTCATTTCATATTATTTTTAACGTGTATTTTATATATATATATATATATATATATATATATTTCGTATTATATTTGAATTACTTTTCTATTCAAATAATATTTTTCTATTTAACCTTTTTTGTATAATATTTTAAAGTAAGAAAAAGAAAATTGGCGAAAGTTAATAACAATAATGATTCTACAAACACAATCATCCAAAAGTAAAACGTCACAACAAAATATTTAGTGGATAATGTTTTACTTATAGTTAAAATATCTAAAGATTGAGATGAGGTAATAGCCGAAGGTCTTTCGGAAACAACTTCTCTATTCCTTTGGGGTAGGGGTAAGGTCTGCGTACACTCTACCCTCTCCAGACCTCACTAATGGGATTTCACTGTATTGTTGTTGTTGTTGTTGTTGAGATGAGATAATATTAAGAATATGACTCAATAAGAATTTTTTTTAATATTAAAGAATGAGTAAATTTTTGCATTTATTTGATTAACAAGAGAATTCAATTCATCTTTTTCCTTCTCAATTAATCCTTAAGTAAAATTATTTTTCAATTCGGGAAAGCTCTTAGCATACTTGCTTTAATATTAGAGTAAGTTTCGTGGGAACTACTAAAATCAAATAATCACCAGCTTTGTCAAACACACACAAAGTCGACAATTTTCTTTAAATGTACTCATCGTACACGCCCAACGCGCATATCCAAGACTTCTATTATAATGACTTTGATAGTGAAGTAAAAATTAAGTGACTTTACACAAAATTTATCTTTCTCTAGTTTTATTTTTTTGTGCTCTCTTCTTCTCATCTGAAACCCGATTTACAAAAGTCCTCAAATTTTCACATTCCTCTATGCAGTTTCTTGTCAATTTTTAGCTATTGCTTAGTACAATAAAGTGTATTTCATAATGTACAGAATCATATAGCAGTCTATATATGTTTTTTTTATAGGAATTCTTAACCTCTTATAGCAAAGGTTGGTACCTTATTTATTTTAAATAAATAGCCTTTAAAAAAATTATATTTCATAGCTACATTTTAATTTTTATAGTCAAATATCTATTTATGATTACCTCTTACCCTTAAGCCATAAAATACTCTTTGTATTATTTTTTCTCTCATTCTTTCAGATTTTTCTCCATCCTCTCTCTCTCATTAGGGTTCACCAGAGTTTATTATATGAGTGTCCGTATTTTGCAATCTCAATTCACCTACAATTTCATTGTTTCCCCCGGCACTAAATTCCTTCGTCTCTATTTTTATCCGACCGACTACTCTGGATTCAACAAATCTGAATTTATTTTCTCAATCACTGCTAATCATTATGCCCTCTTGAGTAACTTCAACGCTTTCCTCACTGTCTCTGCTAGTGACAATGATGAGTCTAGTAAAGAAATTCGAAAAGAATATGTCATCAATGTTGATGAAAGTCAAATACTCAATATAACTTTTTCTTCTTCACCAAACTCTTGTGCTTTTGTTAATGGGATTGAGATTGTTTCCATACCAACTGATCTTTGCGCCAATTTTTTAGAGTTTCGAGTCAGAATCGCGGCCCTCTTGACGAGATGACATTAGGGTTATTCTTGAACAAAAACGACAGAGTTTGGGACGGAGCAACTTTATTTTCTGTTAATATATTTCAATGTATTTTCATGTATTTCAGTGTATGCATTGTCCTTTTTTCCATTGTAATTCAATTTATTGCGACGACCCAAAGGGTCAATACCGGTTTTCTCTTTTATTCCGCACTTTTGAGGCCTTGAAAATCTCATTTTTACTTACCTCGATTTGCGTGCACAGTCCGAACACATAGCCGGAAAGCTTATATATGAGTTCTGTGTGAAAAATGATAAATTTTGATATTAAGATGCATAATATTGACTTCGGTCAATATTTTGGGTAAACGGATCCGGACCCGTGATTTGACGATCCCGTAGGGTTGGTAGAAAAATATGGGACTTGAGCGTGTGCCTGAAATCGAATTCCAAGGTCCCAAGCCCGAGAAATGAATTTTTCTGTGAAATTATTTTCTGAAATTAATTAAGGAAATTGGAGATGAAATTTGACTAAAAGACTATAGTATCGGGCTCGTATTTTGGTTACGACGCCCGTTACAAGTCTTATATATGATTTAAGAATTATATATAAAGTTTGGTTGAAAACAGACGTCGTTTGATGTGTTTCGGACTATAAGTTCCAAATTTGAGTTTTATGAAAGTTGAAAGAAAATCATGTGTTTTGAGGCTTTATTCTACGTATATGATGTTATTTTGGCGATTTGATCGCACGAATAAGTCCGTAGGATATTTTTAAAGTTGTGTGCATGTTTGGTTTGGAGCCCCGAGGGCTCGGGTGAGTTTTGGATAGGTGTCGAGTTGCATTTTTGAACTTTGGAAAATATTGCAGGTTCAGCTCTGGTATCTTCGCATTTGCGAAGGAATTCTCGCAAATGCGAGCTCGCAAATGCGAGTCCCTAACCGCAAATCCGAGAAAGGGTGGAGCGTGCTTGGGTCGCAAATGCGACGATTTCGTCCGCAAATGCGAGAAAGGGATCACCTGCACAGGGGTCGCAAATGCGAATAAAATGTCCGCAAATGCGATGAGGAGCCTTCGCAAATGCGAAAAAAGGCTCGCAAATGCGAAAGTCCCAGTATCCTCTCGACTTCGCATTTCCCAGACCTTGCGAACCCAAATTCGCAATTCCCACATCTGAGACCTGCATTTTTCATACTTAGACGATTTTAGACCTCACTTTTCATATTTCTCAAACCAAAACACCCATTGGCAATTTTTCAAGAACTCTTCCTTCTCCAATTAAATTGTAAGTTGATTTTCACTTAATTTCTTCAATTGTTAACATCATTTATCATGTTTTCATCTTAAAATCAAGGTTTTTCATGGATGAAAAGGAGGATTTTGGGTAGAACCTAGGTTTTGCTTAAATTTGGGGATTTGGACCTCAATTTGTGGTCCGATTTCAAAACAAATCATAGATATGAACTCGTGGAGCAATAGGTAACCGGGTTTTGGGTCGAACCTCAGGTTTTGACCACGTGGGCCCGGGGGCATTTTGGGAAATTTTGAGTAAAACTTTGGTAAATTCATTTTCATGCATTCAAATTGATTCAATTAGCATTTGTTGATACATTCAAGTACTTTGTAACTAGATTCAAGCGGTTTGGTGGTGAATTCGAGGGGTAAAGCTATACTAGAGTCTTGAGTTGAGTTTGGAGCATTCGAGGTAAGTGTTTGGTCTAACTTTGGCTTGAGGGAATAGGAGTAGAGTCTTATTTGCTAATTGCTATTTGTCGAGTATGGTGTATAGGCATGGTGACGAGTATCTATACACTGGTGTCGAGCATGACCGTGTGTCCTGAATTGCTAAATTATTGAATTCTTAATTGTTGTTTATGAGGACTTGGCTGGAAATCTTTAAACAATGAGCTGGTAATTATTGAGACTGAGCATTTATTTAAATATGTTAAGTAGAAATTGAATAAGTTTGGTCATACTGGATCTCCCTTGCCGGGATAGTTTATTATATTATCTTGTTCCCTTACCGGGATTATTTTGTGTATTGTGTTGAAAGAAATAGGATCGTGTGGCACGCCGACCACTTATATATTATGAAATGGGATCGTGTGGGATGCCGACCACTTATATATTATGAAATGGGATCGTGTGCCACGCCTACCACTTATATATTATGAAATGGGATCTTGTGGCCTGCCGACCACTTATATATTATGAAATGGGATCGTGTGGCACGCCGACCACTTATATATTATGAAATGGGATCGTGTGGCACGCCGACCACTTATATATTATGAAATGGGATCGTGTGGCATGCCGACCATTTATATATTATGAAATGGGATCGTGTGGCACGCCGACCACTTATATATGCTGAAATGGGGGCGAGTGGTATGCCTACCACGTGATATTATGAAATGGGAGCGAGTGGTACGCCTACCACGTGATATTATAAAATGGGAGCGAGTGGTAAGCCTACCACGTGATATTATGAAATGGGAGCGAGTGGTACTCCTACCACGTGATATTATGAAGTGGGATCGAGTGGTACGTCTACCACGTGGTATTTTGAGAAATGGGATCGAGTTGCACGCCTGCAATGAGAGGAAATTGAAAAAAGTGAAAGTAGTTTTTTTTCCCTTATTCTGTGTTAGAAGAAATCATATGTAGTTTCATTGTTATTCTTGATATTCCGTTTTATCTGCTACCCCATAAGCATGTTCCCCTCCCAGTTTTAATTGTTTACTTTCCGCTATTATTTTTTTGTATTTGTATATATATATATCTGCATAGGTTTATCTGGTAGTCTGGTCTAGCCGCATCACTACTTCACCGGGGTTAGGCCATGTACTTACCAGCATATGGGGTTGGTTATGCTGATGCTACACTCTATGCATCTTTTTGCACATATCTAGGTGTTGGAGCAGCATTTGAGTAGCAGTAGCATTCTGGGAGCGAGCTTCCTATCCAAGGACATTCGAGGTAGCCTTGCTGACATCCGCAAGCCCGGAGTCCTTTCTATTTTATTCAGTTTGTTATCATTTGTGCCGAAGCAGACAGTTTATGTTTCATTCAAACCTTGTATTTAGTATTCTCTAGACGTTCGTAAGTATTGTGACACCAGTCTTGGGTAGAGGATTTGTTAAACTTCCATATTTCTTTCAGTTAACTATGTTTGAGACTTCCTTTTTATTATTAAATGTTTCATTATTTCTAATATTGTCGTGGTTCGTTAAAAGAGTTAATTGATAATTGGCTTGCCTAGGTCCTATTAGTAGGTGTCATCACGACTCCTGAGGGTGGGAAATCCAGGTCGTGACAAGTTGGTATCAGAGCACTAGGTTACATAGGTCTCACAACTTACGAACAAACTTGGTAGAGTCTGAGGGATTGGTATGAAGACATCTATATTTATTCCCAGAGGCTACAGAGTTAGGAAAGTTTTGCATATGTTCTTTATCGTCGTGCGGTTCTATTTTTCAAGTACCGATTGAGTTTCTACTCTATTCCTACGTAGATAGCGAGAACACGTGCTTCTTCATCTACCGCTCAGCAGTCCGAGACCCCTGCAACAGCCCCAGTGGCAGAGCCTCAGTTGATTTTGAGGAGGAGGTTCCCGTCCCAGTAGTTCTGTTGGGCCCAGCTCAGGTCCCAGAAGGGTTCATTGCCACCCCAGTTCTTCAGGATGCTCTAGTCCAATTGGTAATCCTTATAAAGGGTGTCATTCGAGCGGGTTTGCTTCCAATGGTTCTGCCAGTGGTGGCAGGTCAGCCGGGTATAGTGGCTCAGGCCGAGAGTGAGATCACTTTTTAGGAAGCGGCCAATGTGGGCCGTAGAGTTGAGATAGCTCTACTATAGGGAGGTAGTCATGAGTCGGATAAGAGGCCCCGTCATGCAGGTAGATTCAGTTGTACCTCGTCAGGAGGTAGAGGTTATTATGGTAGGGTCCATCCTCTCAGGCCTTTTTAGTCATCTCCCCATGTCACTCATGGTACTTCAGGTGGTCATTCAGGTCGACAGGGTCAGCCTCAGTTCCTTCAGCTGCAACGTTCGTGTAGATGTTATGAGTGTGGTGAGTATGGTTACAACAGGAGGGTTTGCCTGAGGTTGAGGAGTGCTCAGCCGCAGCAGATGAGGTTTTGCCATGCTTGTGGTGATCCGAGGCATATTGTCAGATTTTTCCCTAGAGCTTCGAGCAGCTCTCAGTCCTCGCACCCAGATTCGGGTATCAGAGGTTCCTCAGCCTGCCCAGCCAGTCAGATGTGGTGGCAGAGGTCATAGAGGTGGAGCTCAGGCCACCAGAGGTAGAGGCCAGCCGGCAGCCAGGCCAGAGGCTGAGTCTTCAGATGCAGACATTACAGGTACTATTCTGATATGTGATTGAGATGCCTCAGTACTATTTGACCCTGGGTCTACGTATTCATATGTGTCATCCTACTGTGCACCATACCTGGTTATGCCTAGCGATGCTTTGAGTGTTCATGTCTATGTATCTATACCAGTGGGTGATTCTATAGTGGTCGACCGAGTCTATCGTTCATGTGTGGTAGTGCTTTAGGGTCTTGAGACCCGTGTTGATTTATTGCTCTTATACATGGTGGATTTCGATGTCATATTAGGGGTGAATTGGTTGTCCCCGTATAATGCCATCTTGGATTGTCACGCCAAGACCGTGACCTTAGCTTTGCTAGACCTGCCCCGATTAGAGTGGAAAGGGACCCCAGGACATGCCACCAGCAGTATTATTTCATATGTGAAGGCTCGACGTATGGTCGAGAAGGGGTATTTGGCTTATCTGGCATATGTTCACTATTCCAGCACAGAGGTTCTATCTATTGATTCTGTTTCTATTATTCGGAAGTTCCCCGAGGTTTTCCCTTCAGACCTGCCGGGTATGCCACTCGAGAGGGGTATTAATTTCTGTATTGATCTGGCTCTGGGCACTCAGCCCATTTCCATTCCGCCGTATCGCATGTCCCCGCCAGAGTTAAAAGAACTAAAGGATCAGTTGCGGGATTTGTTGGAGAAGGATTTTAGTAGACCCAGTGTTTCTCCTTGGGGCGCGCCGGTGTTATTTGTGAAGAAAAAGGATGGTTCGATGAGGATGTGTATTGATTACCGGCAATTGAACAAATGATGATTAAGAAAAAGTATCCACTGCCAAGGATTGATGATTGTTTGACCAGCTTCAGGACGCAAATGTATTTTCAAAGATAGACTTGAGATCTGGCTACCATCAGTTGAGGATTAGGGCATCTGATGTCCCAAGGTCAGCATTCCATACTCAGTATGGGCATCATGAGTTTTTGGTCATGTCATTTGGGTTGACCAATGCCCTAACAACATTTATGGAGTTGATGAACTGAGTGTTCATGCCTTACTTGGACTTGTTTGTGATAGTTTTTATTGATGATATTCTGGTGTACTCCTGCAGCCAGGAGGAGGACGACCAGCACCTCAGAGTGGTTCTTTAGACTTTGAAGGATAGTTAGTTGTATGGTAAGTTATCGAAGTGCGAGTTTTGGTTGAGCTCGATTGCATTTCTGGGTCATGTTGTATTAGCAGAGGGTATTCAGGTGGACCCGAAGAAGATTGAGGCAGTCAAGAACTGGCGTCGACCAACATCAGCTACTGAGATTTGGAGTTTCTTGGGGTTAGCAGGTTACTACCGTCGGTTTGTGGAGGGATTTCCATTCATAGCAGCCCCGGTGACCAGGTTGACCTAGAAAGGTGCCCGGTTCAGATGGTCAGACGAGTGTGAGGAGAGCTTTCAAAAGCTCAAGACAGCTCTGACTACGGCACCGGTATTGGTTTTGCCCTTAGGCTCAGGGCCTTATACAATTTATTGCGATGTTTCCTGTATTGGGCTTGGTGCAGTATTGATGTAGGATGGCAAAGTCATTGCTTATGCTTCGAGGCAATTGAAGATCCACGAGAAGAATTATCGGGTTCAAGATCTAGAGTTGGCATCCATTGTACATACTTTGAAGATTTGGAGGCATTACCTATATGGCATAACGTGTGAGGTGTACACTGATCACAAGAGTCTGCAATACTTGCTCAAGCAGAAGGAGTTGAACTTGAGGCAGAGGAGGTGGTTGGAGCTATTGAAGGATTTTGATGTTACTATTTTGTACCACCCGGGAAGAGCCAATGTGGTGGCCGATGCATTGAGCAGGAAGTCCGCCAGCATGGGTAGTCTTGCTTATGTTTCAGTCAGCCAGAGACCGCTTGCTTTGGATATTCAAGCCTTGGCCAATCGATTTGTAAGGTTGGACATTTCTGAGCCTAGTAGAGTGTTAGCTTGCACGGTTGCTCATTCTTCATTATTGGAGCGTATCCGTGATCGGCAGTTTGATGATCCCCATTTGTGTGTCCTGAGAGACACGGTGCAACGTGGAGGTACCATGAAGGTGACCTTAGATGATGATGGTGTTTTGAGGTTGCAGGGGTGACTTTGTGTGCCCAATGTCAATGGGATTCTAGAGTTGATCTTAGCGGAGGCCCATAGTTCTCGATATTCTATTCACCCAGGCGCCGCGAAGATGTATCAGGACTTGCGGCAGCATTATTGGTGGCGTAGGATGAAGAAAGATATTGTTGCATATGTGGCTCGATGTTTGAACTGTCAGCAGGTTAAGTATGAGCATCAGAGGCCTGGTGGTTTGTTTCAGAGGATTGAGCTTCCTGATTGGAAGTGGGAGATGATTACTATGGATTTCGTTACCGGACTTCCATTGACTCGGAAGAAGTTGGATGCTATTTGGGTCATTATTGATAGGCTGACCAAGTCAGCGCATTTCATTCCTGTGGCAGTCTCCTATTCATCCGAGAGATTTGCTGAGATTTATATTCGGGAGATTGTTCGTCTTTATGGTGTGCCGACATCTATCATTTCAGATCGGGGTACGCAGTTTACCTCGCGCTTCTGGAGGGAAGTTCAGTGAGAGTTGGTCACCCAGGTTCAGTTAAGCATAGTGTTCCATCCTCAAACGGACGGCCAGTTCCAAAGGACTATTCAGATATTAGAGGATATGTTTCGAGCCTGTGTCATTGATTTTGGTGGCTCGTGGAACCAGTTTTTGCCTTTAGCAGAATTTACCTACAACAACAGCTACCAGTCCAGCATTTAGATGGCTCTATATGAGGCGTTGTATGGTAAGCGATGTTGGTCTCCAGTCGGATGGTTTGATCCGGGAGAGGCTTGATTACTGGGTACAGATTTAGTTCAGGAGGCCTTGGATAAGGTCAAGATCATTCAGGACAAGCTTCGTTCGGCTCAGTCGCGGCAAAAGAGTTATGCGGATCGTGAGGTTCGAGACGTAGCTTTCATGGTTGGTGAGCGGGTCTTGCTCTGAGTGTCGCCTATGAAGGGCGTGATGAGATTTGGGAAGAAGGGCAAGCTCAGCCCTAGGTTCATTGGCCCATTTGAGATTCTCGATCGTATGGGAGAGGTGGCTTACAGACTTGCCTTGCCGCCCAGCTTGTCAGCCGTGCATTCAGTGTTTCATGTGTCCATGCTTCGGAGGTATCAAGGCGATCCAGCCCACGTGTTAGATTTCAGAACTGTCCAGTTGGACAAGGATCTATCCTACGAGGAGGAGCCGGTAGCTATTCTAGACCGGCAGGTTCGACAGTTGAGGTCAAAGAGTTTTCCTTCAGTGCGTGTCCAGTGGAGAGGTCAGCCACCTGAGGCATCGACCTAGGAGTCCGAGTCTGATATGCGGAGCCGCTATCCTCATTTATTTCCTGACTCAGGTACGTCTTTCTTTTGTTCGTTCGAGAACGAACGATTGTTTTAGAGGTGGAGAATGTGACGATCCAAAGGGTCATCACATGTTTTCTCTTTCATTCCTCACTTTTGAGGCCTTGAAAATCTCATTTTTACTTGCCTCGATTTGCATGCACAGTCCGGGCGCATAGTCGGAAAGCTTTTATATGAGTTCTGTGTGAAAAATGGTGAATTTTGATATTAATATGCATAATATTGACTTCGGTCAACATTTTGGGTATACGGACCCAGACCCGTGATTCGACGGTCCCGTAGGGTCGGTAGAAAAAAATGGGACTTGGGCGTGTGCCCGGAATAGAATTCCGAGGTCCCAAGTAAGAGAAATGAATTTTTCTGTGAAATTATTTTCTGAAATTAATTACGGGAATTGGAGATAAAAATTGATTAAAAGACTATGGTATCGAGCTCGTATTTTGGTTTCGACGCCCGGTACAAGTCTTATATATGATTTAATCACTATCTGTAAAGTTTGGTTGAAAACGGACGTCGTTTGACGTGTTTCGGACTATAAGTTCTAAATTTGAGTTTTATGAAAGTTGAAAGAAAATCATGTGTTTTGAGGTTGATTCTACGTATATGATGTTATTTTGGCGATTTGATCGCACGAGTAAGTCCGTAGGATGTTTTTGAGGTTGTGTGCATGTTTGGTTTGGAGCCCCGATGGCTCGGGTTAGTTTTGGATAGGTGTCGAGTTGCATTTTTGAACTTTGGAAAATATTGCAGGTTCAACTCTAGTATCTTCGCATTTGCGAAGGAATTCTCGCAAATGCGAGCTTGCAAATGCGAGTCCCTGATCGCAAATGCGAGAAAGGGTGGATCGTTCTTGGGTCGCAAATGCGATGATTTCGTCCGCAAATGCGAGAAAGGGAGCACCTGCACAGGGGTCGCAAATGTGAACAAAATATCCGCAAATGCGATGAGGAGCCTTCGCAAATGAGAAAGTCCCAGTATCCTTCAGAGTTCGCAAATGCGAACTCGACTTCGCATTTCCCAGACCTACAATTGCGAACCCAAATTCGCAACTCCCATATCTGAGACCTGCATTTTTCATACTTAGACGATTTTAGATCTCACTTTTCATATTTCTCAAACCAAAACACCCGTTGGCGATTTTTCAAGAACTCTTCCTTCTCCAATTCAATTGTAAGTTGATTTTCACTTAATTTCTTCAATCTTTAACATCATTTATAATGTTTTCATCTTAAAATCAAGGTTTTTCATGGGTGAAAAGGGGGGTTCTGGCTAGAACCTAGGTTTTCTTAAATTTGGGGATTTGGGCCTCAATTTGAGGTCTGATTTCAAAACAAATCATAGATATGAACTCGTGGGGGAATGGGTAACCGGGTTTTGGTTCGAACCTCGGGTTTTGACCACATGGGCCCGGGGGCATTTTGGGAAATTTTGAGTAAATCTTTGGGAAATTCATTTTCATGCATTCAAATTGATTCAATTAGCATTTGTTGATACATTCCAGTAATTTATGACTAGATTCGAGCGGTTTGGTGGTGAATTCGAGGGGTAAAGCTATACTAGAGGCTTGAGTTGGGTTTGGAGCATTCGNGAGGACTTGGTTGGAAATCTTTAAACACTGAGACGGTAATTGTTGAGACAGAAAATTGATTTAAATATGTTATGTAGAAATTGAATAAGTTTGGTCATAACTGGATCTCCCTTGCCGGGATAGTTTATTATATTATCTTGTTCCCTTGCCGGGATTATTTTGTGTATTGTGTTGAAAGAAATTGGATCGTGTGGCATGCTGACCACTTATATATTATGAAATGGGATCGTATAGGACGCCGACCACTTATATACTATGAAATGGGATCGTGTGGCACGACGACCACTTATATATTATGAAATGGGATCGTGTGTCACGGAGACCACTTATATATTATGAAATGGGATCGTGTGGCACGCCGACCACTTATATATTATAAAATGGGATCGTGTGGCACGCCGACCACTTATATATGCTGAAATGGGAGCGAGTGGTACGCCTACCACGTGATATTATGAAACGGGAGCGAGTGGTATGCCTACCGTGTTATATTATGAAATGGGCGCGAGTGGTACGCCTACCGCGTGATATTATGAAATGGGAGCGAGTGGTACGCCTACCACGTGATATTATGAAGTTGGATTGAGTGGTACGCCTACCACGTGATATTTTGAAAAATGGGATCGAGTTGCACGCCTGCAATGCGAGGAAATTGAAACAAGTGAAAGTAGTTTGTTTTCCCTTATTCTGTGTTAGAAGAACTCAGATGTAGTTTCCTTGTTATTCTTAATATTCCGTTTTATCTGCTACCCCATAAGCATGTTCCCCTCCCAGTTTTAATTGTTTACTTTCCGCTATTATTTTGTTGTACTTGTATATATATCTGCACAGGTTTATCTGGTAGTCTGGTCTAGCCTCGTCACTACTTCGTCGGGGTTAAACCAGGCACTTACCAGCACACGGGGTCGGTTGTGCTGATGCTACACTCTGTGCATCTTTTTTCACTAATCCAGGTGTTGGAGCGGCATTTGAGTAGCAGTAGCATTCTAGGAGCGAGCTTCCAGTTCGGGGACATTCGAGGTAGCCTTGCTGACGTCCGCAGGCCCGGAGTCCTTTCTATTTTATTCAGTTTATTATCATTTGTACCGAAGCAGACAGTTTATGTTTCATTCAAACCTTGTATTTAGTATTCTCTAGATGTTCATGAGTATTGTGTCACCGATCTTAGGTAGAGGATTTGTTAAACTTCCGCATTTCTTTTAGTTAACTATGTTTGAGACTTCTGCTTTATTATTAAATGTTTCATTATTTCTAATATTGTCGTGGTTCATTAAAAGAGATAATTTATAATTGGCTTGCCTAGCTCCTATTAGTAGGCGCCATCACGACTCCCGAGGGTGGAAAATCCGGGTCGTGATATGTATCTCTTTTATTCCATGTATTTTATTGTATTCATCGTCTTTTTTCGTTGTATTTCAATGTATTCCGCTGTATTCTATGTATTTCATTGTATTCACTGTCTCGCTATATGCCATGAATGTATTTATATGTTTTTTTAATTAATATAATTTATGTATTTAGATGTATTATATAATTTCTCTGAAGATTGCTATATTTTTGGGATATTTTTCTGTTGAGAATCTTTTTTGTAACTAAAAATACAAAAATTCTATGTTATAATTGAGTTTGTTGAGTTATATTAGGAGTTTATTATGTTAATTGATTCACTTTTCGTTTTGAAAACGGTGTAATTCCCAATTTCACGCCGTGAATACAGTCGAATATAATAATCTGTCCGGATGTAGTCCATGTTTCACTCCATGAATACAGTTGAATACAACAACTGATTAGCTGGACTTCCTTGATTCACGCCTATTTTTGGTACTATATGCATGAATACAATATCTTAAATACATCAAATATATCTTATAACCACAAAAAAGGTATCTATAATCCGTAATATAACAAATGATATCTATAGATGGCTAATTATTACTAAAAGATAGTGCTTTATGAAAATTTCTCTTTTATATATCGAGGCTATTATTAAAATGAGCAGTCTATGTAATCTCTTATTCATTCGGGGCTATTAAAAGGACTAAATTAAATAGAATGTCATCAAGAAATAGCATGGATTTTTTATTCAAGATTAGGGAGATCGGTTTTATGATCCATAAAAAATGTCCTTTATTGTATGCATTCAAGTTTACAAAAGATCGGTAAATAAACGCAAAAGATCTTTTATAATATCATTTTTTTCTTATTAAAATCATAAAAGATCATTTCCTCAACAAGATGTTATTTCTAATATATATAAGAGGCTAAGGGTGGACGAACAGTGCTGTATTAGTTGTACTGAAAGCACTAAAAATTATACTATCTTTTCTAATATATATTAAGGCTGTTTGTGGGCTTATTTTCTTGGACACTTAACACGTGGACCTAATTCTCTTTGCCAACAAACCACATGTAACCCACTTCATATATATTTTCTAACTCTAAATTCTAAAAGCTAATAATACAAAGCAAAAAATTGGGGTCTCTCCTGATAGCAACCATTCTCACTTTGAGTCAGCTTCTTGCTCTCTTTTGTGATTTCGAAGTGTGCTTCTCTTCTGTGAGTTTCTCAGCCTTCCTTCTATTTTTTACTCTTTCAGTATTGATCACTATGGTATTTCTATTGATTGTGATAAAATCGCCCTTTCTCCTTTATTCTTTCAATGTCAGATCTCTTTAATTTTTGTATGGTGGTTGTGATGGTGTGCTGCTCTATGTCAATTTTTGGATTTTCTTAGGTAATTTTATTTATGAATCTAAGAATTTGATCTCTAAAAATTAGGTTTTTATATTTTCTTTATTTATTTCACAATCTTTCTCTTTGGTGAGTATATGTTCAAATTTGTTTCTGGGTTATTTATTGTTGGATTTTCAACTTGCATGTTCATATTTATTGTTTAATTTGCATGTTCAGTTATTCTTGGTCTTTGAACTGATCCTTTTAAAGAGACTTTGAGACTTTCAGAGGTTTTCTACTATTCTGATTTTTTTTATAATTTCTGTAATGAAGTTGGTTGAACTTCTTCGCTTTGACTTTTTAAGAGTTTCTATTATGTGCTTATTTCTAATCTTGAGATTAGTTGGACTCAACTCCATAGTGAAAAATTTCTACTTCCCAGTTAAATTACATAACAGTAGCGGAAAAGGAGAAATTTATACTTAGTTTGCTTAAAGAAAAGTGTTAGACCTTTAGTCTTAGACTGAGTATTTCACTGCCTTCACAAAATGCAAATAAAGAAGTTAATTTCTTGAGTTGATTTTGTGTTTTGCTATTTTGACTTGGTATATGTATTTGGTCGTTTGCTCTATTACAATTGTAGTGTATGTGGAGTTTTTCTTTTTATCTTCTTTTTTCTTTTTTAAATTTATTATTTTGGTAGTCTAATTATATTAGCAAAATACTTGGTCCTGTTCACTGAAAGTGTTTCTACTAATAAATCTTAATCTATCCAAACTATTTGGCTTGTGTCCTTCTACTCCGAATTCTACAACCAAAAATAATAGAAGAGACTGAACTTTCTCTTAAAATAGGGATTATGGAGAACTAGAGAAAGATGGAAAGGTATCACGATCCAAATCCCGAACCTGGTCGTGATGGCGCCTCTCGTGAAGACAAGGCCAGCCAATCAACCCAATTCATCCTTTTAAAACGATTATTTAATACAATTATAGTACAACATGGTTTAATAATACCAAATAGCGGGAGTATAGATAAAAATGCGAAAATCCAACCCAACACCGCCCTAACCGGGGTGTCACGAGTCACGAGCATCTATAAGAATGTAATTTCTCCTTTCAAGTCTAAAATACACTGAACATGAATAATGAATAACACAGAAAGACAGTGGTGCTGCGAAAGCTGGCAATCACCTCGCTAAACCTTTACAACTCTGCCTCCACGCAGCCAATACCCACTACCGGGTGAATAAATACCTGCAACTACACGTGAGGTGCAAGGAGTAAAGTGAGTACTCCAACTTAGTGAGTAATAAAAGTAAATAATAACTGAGCAGTAAGAAATCACGTAAAGCAACCAACATGCTGTATAGAAGCCGGGTACAATTTCTAAGAAAACAGTAAAATCTAAAAAATCTTTAGAAATACCTTGGCTCAATTCAATTCTCTTTTAGAAATGGTCTTTTCAATAATTACGAAAACGAATTCAAAACAGTTAGTGCTGATAAGCATAGAAAATCCGCCCCTCGGGCACAAGTACCACAGTATAACAGGTAAAAGACAAGTAAATATGCAAGATGAGCACATAAAAGTTCGCCCCTCGGGCTCAGTATCAGTCACAGAGTACAACATTGACCCCTCGGGCTCACTCCCAACTCGCGTCAGCCCTTCGGGCTCACTCCCAACTCACATGGTACAACATCAGCCTCTCGGGCTCACTCCCAACTCACATCAGCCCTTCGAGCTCCCTCCCAACTCATGTGGGTACCCGCGCTCACTGAGGGTGTACAGACTCCGGGAGGGGCCCCTTACGGCCCAAGCGCTATATAATCATAAGGCCTTAAAGACTGTCACATCAACATAAGGTCTTAAAGCCTTCTCACATCACACTCGAGGCCTAAAACCCTCCTCACATAACACTCGAGGCCTGGAAGCCTCCTCATATCACTCAACATATCCTCACAAAGGGCCCTCGGCCTCAATCAGTCCAGAAATAATCATAACCCCTTGGGCATCAGTAAAACAATGGTGCCCAGCTCAAACAACATTAGAAATATCATTTAAATCTCAAGTTGAGTATAAATGCAACTGAGTTCAGGAAACAGTGTAATTCAATTGTACTGAATTCAAATAATATTTCAAATAGTGAGGAAAGAGTGATGAAAATATCCAATAAGGATTTAAGTAATCGGCATTAAGCCCAAATATGGCAATCAGCCCAAATGATGATAATATCAACAACCGAGATGGACCAAGTCACAATCCCCAACAGTGCTCTACCCCACGCTCGCTATCCGGCGTGCAAGTCACCTCAATATAGCACTACAGTGTGCAAATCCGGGGTTTCAAACCCTCACGATATCATTTACAAATATTACTCACCTCGAGCCGGCCAAAATCCTAGCTCGCTATGCCCTTGCCTCGCAAATCGACCTCCACGCGCGTCGAATTTGCTCAAAACCACAACGAATACATTACAATAGGCTAAGGGGACATAACCCAATCGAAAAGACTCGAAAAACATCAAAATTCACGAAATTTGCAAAACCCAAGCCCCGGGCCCACGTCTCGAAAAATTATAAAATTAACATCACCGGCTTCCTTATCTCACCACGAGTCTAACCATGTAAAAATCATTCCATTCCCATATCATTCCGACCCTCAAATCCTTTATTCTATCCAAGAAGGTTTTGTACACTTTTTCAACAAAATTCTCAGATTAAACGCCAAAACTCGTGATAGATTCAAGTTATACAACCAAAATTGAGTTAAAAACACTTATCCCCTTGTTCTCTATGAAAATCTAGCCCAAAATCGCCTCATCCGAGCTCCAAATCGTTAAAAATGGGAAATGGGAACTTCGTTCCCATTTCCAGAACTTAACCTATCTGTCTAGGCCAATTTTAGCTTCTGCGGTCCCGCTTCCGCTTATGCAGGACCGCTTCTGCGGCCAAATCTCCGCTTCTGCGGAACCTCAATAAAATGTCCAAAACCGCTTCTGCAGTAAAAGTCACGCTTATGCGGACCCACTTAGGCGGATACATTTCTGCTTCTGCGAAAATTGCTCGACCTCATCCATTTCACACCTGCAATACCTGCCTCCGCTTTCGCGCAACCGCTTTTGCGGAAAAATGGTCCGCTTCAGCAGAAATCCCCAAAATGCCCAACCTCGCTTCTGTGACTCCTCATACGCTTCTACGAAACCGTTTCTGCGGTCATTTCCGCAGAAGCGAAGATATCAGATACCAGATCCTTCAGCAGTCCTTAAACTCCAAATTTCATCCCGTTAGCCATCCGAAATCACCCCTAGGCCCTCGGGACCTCAACCAAAAGTGCCAACCCATCCTAAAACATTATTCGAACTTGTTCCAATCTTCAAAATACATCAAACAACGCTAACGAAAACCCGACTAAAACACCTCCGAATGACCTGAAATTTTGCACACACATCCAAAATCACCTAACGGAGCTACTGTAACTCTCGGAATTCCATTCCGACCCTCGGATAAAATTCTCACCTATCCACCGGAATTCGCCAGAATACTAACTTCGCCAATTCAAGCCTAATTCTACACTTGGCCTCTAAAATAAATTCCGATCACACTCCTAAGTCACAAATCATCCCCCAAAGCTAACCAAATCACCAGAAATCACATCCGAGCCCTATAACTCATAAGTCAAACTCCGATTGACTTTTCCAAACCAAGCCTTCCTTAAAGAGACTAAGTGTCTCATTTTCTATCAAAACCAATCCAAATCAACTCTAACACACCAAATACTGATAATGAAACATGAAGAGTCATAAAAATGGGGAAGACGGGGCGGTAACTCATAAGACGACGGGTCGGGTCGTCACATCCTCCCCAACTTAGACAAACGCTTGTCCTCGAGCGTACCCAGAGTTGTTCTAGAAGTCCACCAATAGCTGAATAACTTTACCATGCATATACTCGGGGATGACCCCACGTCAACCTATCTAGCATAGGCCCGATAACACAACATAGCTGAATTTTTGCAATCCACCTAGTCCATAAACCATAGAACCACACTTCACTTTCCGAAATCTGACACAAGATCAGAACCTCACATCTTTATTCAGAGTAAACCCGAACCAACTGTAATAACCCATACCTACAACCTCGGCTGCAATCATATGATATACCACATAACTCAAACACATGTAGTGATAACTTTCATTCACAACAGCTGCCCACGACAACCAAATATCGATAAAAAGTCTCTTGTTAGATAAAGTTTCATTCCAACTCTTTCATATACTACCGATGATAAACGAAACACACAATAAAACATAACCAATTCTCAGGTCAACCATTCATGAGGTCATTTCTCCTCTGGAAATTACCATAGCCAAACCTCGATATTCACCCATCATACATGCTGAAGTCGAATCTGTTTATATTCATTAATGATCCTCAAGATCTCCTTTGTCCAAACACACCATCCTGGTGACATGACACAATCAATACGGCCTAAGCCACAACTTGCATAATACGCACACCAATAAGAAATGGTCTAAACATACACAAATCATGAAAATGACCCAACTGAGAGAGTTGCACCTCAAACTCGCCAGTACTGCCACAACACAAGGCTGAGACCTTGTCCCACATCATAGAAATAGGACACCAAATTTGGCCCGCAAGGTCATGTTTCCACACAGCTTTGCTGCAACGCGCTATCCTATCCAAATACTACTCCACATGAAACACCTCTATTCACTATGCTCAAAATCGACAACCATGCTCAATTGATGTTTGGAGCCCAAGAAAATCATTACACCCACGATGGAATAAATAACATATACCACGCAACCTGATAGAACATAACCGGTACGTTATTCACCCCGCAATAACCAATTACTCATCCTGCTCGACTTTCACTACTACAACTCCTACCGGGGCCATACGATCCGGTGCCTGGCACCAAATTAATACCAAAATCAACAACCTCACCCGGGGACATGCCCGACCACAAGAAATGTATCTGAAAAGTCCCTCAATACCGGAATGGAATCAATGATAGCAACCTCTGCACTGACATCCATCACGAAGGCCCAAATAAGAAGGCAGTCCTTTCCAGTTGTCTGCTGGTTCTTTGAAATATAACCCACTCTACTAGAACATAATCTAACACACTTCACCACTTAACCTGTGGCATTTCCGGGGTAGCTCCTAGTGCAATAGTTCAAAATCACCCAACACTAAGACAACCAGTGAATTCCAACATCACATCCAATATATAACATACCAGCGGATAAAGATCCACCACCACAACATAGCCTATACATGAGAATTCCGGTCTCCAACTCTATATAGCACATGAATCATCATACCCAATCCTAGTTTCCACCGTGCGAATACATGCACACATTTGATACCCAATCATTCCACGACAGATACTCAATATTTACCTGTGCTACCAAGTAAACCCGAATACCACTAGTGGACCCAGCAAGAACATGTTGCAATACTACTGAAATATAATCAGTTTAATCACACTACCTTTTTCTGAGATACATACTCTCGTCAAATCACTTCCACTTAGCAATGCCATCTTCCCTAATAATCTGAAGCTCTCTTATCTAATCTCTTAGAAGGAATCATTACACATCCCATGCTCTGCATGACATACACAGGTCTTGTTCAAATTCTTACAATACTGACACGACGGATGAGATATGTATACATTCATAACCACTGTCAAAACAACAATTCATTAGTTCTATACTCTTGGCAAGAACTATCACCTCATTCTGAACCAAACAATAGTCTTAGCTCTTTACTTTACTTCATATATTCAGATTGCACTGATCTCGAATTCAATGATCTCGTCTCACCCAATACGAGTTGCTCAGGCAATAAGCCACTCCAAACATAATTAAAAGTCGCATATGATGCCCCAATGTGCCAATAGGCTACCAATTCAAACGCGGTACTAAAGAAAACGAGCTCTGGAAGGAATTACCAAATCCCACGCACTGATACAGACTTTCCTTAGAAAACAGGAAGCAAGGCATACAAAGATAGCATATAGAAAACTATACTCAACATCACACTGTTGCGGCGTGCAACCCGATCCAGATAACATACCAATGGCGGCGTGCCACCCGATTCACACATAGATCTCACATAATGAGATACACATCGAGCCAAATTTGCTCATTACAACAAGATACTGAATATCGGTCATAAGCATGCTCAGTGCATAATAACATCTCTGGGGTATATTTAGCGCTATAAGCTACAAAACTCAAGCACAACTGAGGTGCGATATACACTCTGAATTTCAAGAGCCAAGTTTCTCGAGTAACATCATTCCTACGCGAATTCTCAACACATAAGCAATTTCTCGAGCCGTTTCACAAATCACACGGCGTAATGTATCACTACTTGAAACGTCTGACAACGAAACATCAATATGACTACTCCTCCATGAGGACCGCATCACAAAATGCACACATCTGAACTGATATAGAGCCATTATTCACATTAAACCCATTCTCCGGCTTCTAGCTGATTCTGATCACACTAAACTAGTCTGATAACCTTTCACAAGTCCATAGTAACTCCCCTTTTCTCATAAAACATAATAACAACCATCATAATCAGAATAATCCTTTTGCAACCCAATCGGCCAAGTGCCCTTCCGGCATGAATCTTCAATTTAACGACACTATCACAACCTTCATACTTGGTTTACATCATTAATCAATCAAGTGATCACATGCCACACTTATATAATATTCCTGTGGGACACACTCCCACAGCCTACCACAACAATATCTGGAGCGTACCTCCAAACCACCGGTCGCACTAACGTTGTAAAGCAATCAAGAATCATTAACCAGGACGCAACACCACTCTCAAGTGACGCTGAAGACAATACCAATTTATCTTAACCATTGAAACTTCTTTCCTGCTCATCCGAGCTCATGATATCTTTGTCAAAATTTCCTCCACTCGTGCCATTCTCTGCCTAATTTTCACAACCAGAACTGATTTGCCAGCATGCCTCAAATTGGAATTGACATAGCACATAACCGTACAATCAACTAACCAATAACAAGCTCCCCAACTTGGCTCGAAGCCATAGCTCAGGACACACTCAATAACCTATAACACATTTACTCTAATGATGCCACAATACCATAGTGAGATTAAACTCAAATCATTTACAAGTTCGTGAAAACTCAGATCATTTAGTACTGTAATCCTCTGCAAACCTCGCAGTCAACACCACATCAGTTGAGTCTACTCTCTTAAGCGACCCAAATTTTCAAATTTCAACACGTACCCTTCAATTACACATGAGATCTTCTAACATACACATACGGATCATACCGCTCAGGAATATTCTGTAGGAGATAACCCACCTGCTTCGCCTCAATTTAGTATTTCAGCATACTTTCCACCGTCATACACATTACACAGTCATTTAGTCTTCCTGGGTCTGAACTCATACTGCCACATGAAATGAACTACACTCCCCGCTAGGAGACATGAAAATATTCTTCACGTGCCCATATCTCGGCAACACATCAAATCAAAATAGGAATCGAACACTTAACAATTCATCTATTATCCAGCAGACTTCTTCGTCACTATCAAGTCATAGGCAAAGATCCGGCCTCAAGTCCTCCACACTGGCCCAACATCAAACTCACGGAGATTACATCTCGCCCCTTGATCTAGGAATCACAAGCCATCCAGGCATATCAACTTTTGAGCGCTCATGCGCGCATACAAACGCGTGGAAGGAATTTCAAGAGTTTCTTTTCAAGCTGAATCAAGGACGCACGATAAGAATTCAAGAATGTGAACTTTTCCTAAAGGTTCGACAGCCTCTCGAGGATAAATACAGATGTCTCCGTACCGATCCGCGAGACTCTACTAAACCTGCTCATGACTCGTGAGACCTAGTAGCATAGGCTCTGATACCAACTTGTCACGACCCAAATCCTGAACCTAGTCGTGATGGCGCCTCTCGTGAAGACAAGGCCAGCCAATCAACCCAATTCATCCTTTTAAAATGATTATTTAACACAATTATAGTACAACATGGTTTAGTAATACCAAATAGCGAAAGAATAGATAAAAATGCAAAAATCCAACCCAACACCGCCCTAACCGGGGTGTCACGAGTCACGAGCATCTATAAGATTGTAATTCTTCCTTTCAAGTCTAAAAATACATTGAACAGGAATAATAAATAATAGAAAAAGACAGTGGTGCTACGAATGCTGGCAGTCACCTCGCTAAACCTTTACAACTCTGCCTCCACGCAGCCAATACCCGCTACCGGGTGAATAAATACCTGTAACTGCATGCGAGGTGCAGGGAGTAAAGTAAGTACTCCAACTCAGTGAGTAATAAAAGTAAATAATAACTGAGCAGTAAGAAATCACGTAAAGCAATCAACATGTTATATAGAAGCCGAGTACAATTTCTGAGAAAACAGTAAAATCTATGAAATGTTTAGAAATACCTTGGCTCAGTTCAATTCTATTTTAAAAATGGTCTTTTCAATAATTACAAAAACAATTTCAAAACAGTTAGTGCTGATAAGCACAGAAAATCCGCCCCTCGGGCACAAGTACCACAGTATAACAGGTAAAAGACAAGTAAATATGCAAGATGAGCACATAAAAGTTCGCTTCTCGGGCTCAGTATCAGTCATACAGTAAAACATTAGCCCCTCGGGCTCACTCCCAACTCACATCATCCCTTCGGGCTCACTCCCAACTCACATCAGCCCTTCGGGCTCTCTCCCAATTCACATGGGTACCCGCGCTCACTAGGGGTGTACAGACTCCAGGAGGGGCCCCTTACAGCCCAAGCGCTATATAATCATAAGGCCTTAAAGCCTTCTCACGTCACACTCGAGGCCTGAAAGCCTCCTCACATAACACTCGAGGCCTGGAAGCCTCCTCACATCACTTAACTTATCCTCACAAATGGACCTTGGCCTCAATCAGTCCAGAAATAATCATAAGCCCCTTGGGCATCAGTAAAACAATGATGCCCAACTCAAACAACATTATAAATATCATTTAAATCTCAAGTTGAGTATAAATGTAGATGAGTTCATGAAATAATGTAATTCAATTGGACTGAGTTCAAATAATATTTCAAATAGTGAGGAAAGAGTGATAAAAATATCAAATAAGGATTCAAGTAATCGGCATTAAGCCCAAATATGGCAATCAGCCCAAATCATGATAATATCAACAACCGAGACGGATCAAGTCACAATCCCCAATGGTGCTCTACCCCACGCTCGCTATCTGGCATGCAAGTCACCTCAATATAGCACTACGGTGTGCAAATCCGGGGTTTTAAACCCTCAGGATATCATTTACAAACACTACTCACCTCGAGCCGGCCAAAATCCTAACTCGCTATGCCCTTGCCTCGCAAATCGACCTCCTCGCGCATCAAATCTGCTCAAAATTACAACGAATACATTACAATAGGATAAGGGGACATAACCCAATCGAAAAGACTCAAAAAACATCAAAATTCACGAAATTTATAAAACCCGTGCCCTGGGTCCACATCTCGAAAAATTATAAAATTAACATTACCGGCTTCCTTATCTCGCCACGAGTCTAACCATGTAAAAATCATTCAATTCCCATATCATTTCGACCCTCAAAATCCTTGATTCTATCCAAGAGGGTTTTGTACACTTTTTCAACTAAATTCTCAGATTAAATGCCAAAACTCGTGATAGATTCAAGTTATACAACCAAAATTGAGCTAATAACACTTACCCCGTTGTTCTCGACGAAAATCTGTCCAAAAATCGCCTTATCCGGGCTCCAAATCGTTAAAAATGGGAAATAGGAACGAAGTCCCATTTCCAGAACTTAACCTTTCTGTCCAGGCCAATTTTTGCTTTTGCGGTCCTGCTTCCGCTGATGCGGGACCGCTTCTGCGGCCAAATCCCCGCTTCTGCGGAACCTCAATAAAATGTCCAAAACTGCTTCTGCAATAAAATTCACCCTTATACGGACCCGGTAAGGCAGATAAATTTCTGCTTCTATGGAAATTGCTCGACCTCATCCATTTCGCACCTGCGATACCTGCCTCCACTTCCACGCAACCGCTTTTGCGGAAAAATGGTCCACTTTTGCAAAAATCCCCAAAATTCCCAACCTTGCTTCTGTAACTCCTCATACGCTTCTACGGAACTGCTTCTGCGGTCCATTTCCGCAGAAGTGAAAATATTAGATACCAGATCCTTCAGCAGTCCTCAAACTCCAAATTTCATCCCGTTAGCCATCCAAAATCACCCGAGGCCCTCGGGACCTCAACCAAAAGTGCCAACCCATCCTAAAACATTATTCGAACTTGTTCCAATCTTCAAAAAACATCAAACAATGCTAAAAACCGTTAAATCACATCGGATTCAAGCCTAAGTTCTTTTAAAACTTCCAAAACATACATTCGATCAAAAACCTGACCAAAACACCTCCGAATGACCTGAAATTTTGCACACATATCTAAAATCACCTAACGGAGCTAATATAACTCTCGAAATTCTATTCGACCCTCGGATCAAATTCTCACCTATCCACTAGAATTTGCCAGAATACTAACTTTGCCAATTCAAACCTAATTCTACACCGGGTCTCCAAAATAAATTTCGATCACACTCCTAAGTCACAAATCATCCCCAGAAGCTAACCAAATCACCGAAAATTATATCCAAGCCCTATAACTCATAAGTCAAACTCCGATTGACTTTTCCAAACCAAGCCTTCCTTAAAGAGACTAAGTGTCTCATATTCTACCAAAACCAATCCAAATCAACTCTAACACACCAAATACTGATAATGAAACATGAAGAAGCTAAAAATGGGGAAAACGAGGGGTAACTCATAAGACGACGGGTCGGGTCATCACAAAAGGTACATGTTTACTTGATACTTTTAAGTTATCTGCCTATGAAAATAACATAGTATTATGTTACTCCACTGTATGTTTGTTTGCTTTACTAGTTTTTTTGGACTAACCATATTGCCACCTTTAGTTGGTTAGTTTAGTCATTGTTCTTTTTGGTTTCCTCTGTATTCTCATTAGCAACTTCTTGGCTCTCTCTCTTTCTCTCACTCTTTGCCTCTCTCTCTCAATTAGCAAATTTTTTCTTTTTTTGATTTTTGTTAAGGGAAAAACATGTTTCCGCTAAAAGGAGAGATAGAGTTATTGAACAAGTGCTTAAACATTTAGTGAATATTTTAGGTAGAATATTATTCTTACAAAATAATTAACTGTTTGGAACAGAAATGTCCACAAACGAAGATGCTGCATCGCGTTGAGCTGAAGAGGTCAAGGAACAACGACGACGTGATAGAAATCTACGACGTCGCACTAGATATGCACAAATGTCACTTGAAAGGAAACAATCATTTTTGCTGAAACTGCAAGCTAAGAGAGCTGAATCAAAAAAGCGGCGACTTAATACTCATTCAAGTAATACACTGTCCTTCATGGAAACTGGTACTCAATCTCAAAGAAAGAGTGCTCTTAAAGTTGGTGATCGTCCGTTAGATCCAGAAGAAGGTAGAAAATTATATCGTTCACTAACTTCTCAAAAACATTAGATATACACAAACAATATTGTATGCGCATATATAAGTATATATGGTGATGAATACCTCGATCCACAATCATTAAAGTGACTTTTTAGTTTCTTTCAATTGTTAGGTCATGCTTCTGAAGCTACAAATATGCCAGTTGTTATTGATAAAGGAAATAACATGATTGATTGCTTGTCCATCTTTGAAGTAGGTAAGTGTCCAAAAATAGTACTATAAATGTTTCCACTGTACAAATTACTTTACTGATTAGTTATACTTGCGTAAGCATTAAACACTGCAATATCAGGATCAACTGCAGGTACATGTAATGCAGGAATTTCTTCAACTTCAGCAGCTACTACACATAGAGGTATGTATCTATCTACCAAAAATATAACAATCTCATAGTATTGCATTACTGTCTCTTTCTATAACATTGTCATAATTTATCATGTACAGGTAAAACAAATTTAGAAGTCGAATTACAAAATGATGACTTGTTGCTAAAAAATTACGTACATTTAAAAGAAGTTCCGGATTGTAAATTTTGTGGAGCAAAAAGGTTCCAATATGAACCATCAAAATTCTGTTGTGATAGCGGATTAATAAAATTGACTTCTCATCAAATGCCTGTAGAGTTGCAGAATTTATATATAGGCAACACTGTAGAATCTAAACATTTTCGTACTTATAGTAGAACCTACAATAATATGTTTGCATTCACCTCCCTTGGTGTTAATTATGATAGAGTATTAGCAAAGAGAAATCGTGGTATATATACATTTAAAGTTCAAGGACAAATATATCATTTTATTAATGATTTAATTCCTTCCGAAAGAAGAGCAAAAAATTTACAATTGTACTTTTATGATAACGAAAATTAGATAAGGAATCGAATGAGCTTATCAGACAAGTTTAATGAAGCAGTTGTCAAGAAACTGATGGAAATACTAAAGGTTAATCCATATTCTATTTTTTTAAAGTCATTAATAGATATTCCAGAATTATCTGACTTCTATATTGCACTTAAATATGATTCTGGTCTAGACCAAAGAACATACAACTTACCTACTTCATCCAAAGTTGGGGCAATATGGATAGAAGAACAAACAAATAACAGAATTTCCACACCGCACATTCGAGTATACACTCATAGTAACAGAAGTCAGTTGGTAAATTATTATTATGGATGTTATGACCTATTACAATATCTATTGTTATTCCCATATGGTCAAAATGGATGGCATTGTGGTATTAAAAAAATTAAGAAAACATATAGTCATTCAAATCACCAAATTTACTGCGAATGTGAACAACTGCCATGTATATTGAACACGACTTCAATTGATGGGCTACTTGATATGGAATCTGAAGTTTTATCAAAAGGCAAAAGGAAAAGAGAAACGGTTTCTTGCCGAGAATATTATTGTTACAAGATTCAAATAAGAGAGAATGAACCAAATGAAACTTTACATTCTGGAAGGGTATTTCAATAATACATTGTTGACCAATACATAAAACATGAGACTCAAAGACTAGATTTCTTTTCCGTTAACCAAGATTTATTCAGAACTGCAGTACTACATGGGATTCTTGATTTATTAAGACGGGGAGAAAGAGATGCCTCAAATATTGGAAAAAAAATATTCTTCCTGTTAGTTTTATTGGAGGCCCAAGAGATATGCGTCGACGATATATGGATGCTATTGCATTGGTACAACGTTATGGAAAACCCGACATATTCTTGACAATGACGTGCAACCCTTCTTCGCCTGAAATTAAAAAATATTTATTAACATCTGAAGAAGTTCAAATAGGCCTGATCTAATTAGCCGAGTATTTAGAGCAAAAGTAGAGGAACTTAAAACAAATATATTTAAAAAAATATTTTTGGAAAGGTCGCAGCTTTTATGTACACCATAGAATTTCAAAAACGTGGACTTCCACATCCTCATTTCTTCATTATACTTGCAGATAGATATAAACTATTAACACCAGAGGCTTATGATAAATTTGTTTGTATTGAATTGCCTGATCGCAATTTAGATTCCTCTTTATATTCACTTGTGACTAAACATATGATTCATGGACCTTGTGGCTATTTAAATCCTTCCAATTCTTGCATGAACAAAGGTCATTGTAAGTTTAAATATCCTAAAGGACTTGCAGAACATACAAGGAAATGAAAAAATTCATATCCTATATTCGACAAATAGAGATACATGTAGAAGTTAGAGGACACAATATTGATAATTCTTGGGTTGTTCCTTACAATCCATTTTTACTTAAGAAATTCAATTGCCATATTAATGTTGAAATATGTTCTGACATTAAAGTTGTCAAATATCTTTATAAATACACCTATAAAGGTCATGACAAATTTGTATTTTCTGTGCATGGTGATAATACAAATGTACATATAGATGAAATAAAAGAATATCAATCAGCTAGATGGGTCTCTCCACCAGAGGCAGCATGGCATCTATTTGCTTTTCCTATAAGTGAAATGACTCCAAATGTGATGCAACTTCAGTTACACCTTGAGGGACAACAATTTGTATCCTTTAAAAGCACCCAAAATATACATCAAATTGTAAATAATGCAATGACAAGGAGGACAATGTTAACAGAATTTTTTATAATGAATAGTACTAATAAAGACGCTAAAGCTCAAAATTTATTATATAAAGAGTTCCCAGAGTATTTTGTATGGTCACCAACTGACAAAATGTGGTCACGTCAACAACGAGGTACTGCTATTGGAAGAATTGTAACGTGTCATCCAACCGAAGGAGAAAGATACTATCTAAGGCTACTTTTAATGAATGTAAGAGGAGCTAAATCATATGAGACCTTTACAACGTCAATGGAAAATGTTGTGATTCATTTAGCGAAGCTGCAGAAAAGCGAGGCTTATTACATTGTGATAACAATTTAATTGACTGTATGTCTGAAGCTGTGAGTTATCAAATGCCTTATAGTTTAAGACGCTTATTTTCTACATTATTAGTTTACTGCAATCCTGCAAATCCAAGAGAACTATGGGAAAATTTTGAAGAACCTATGTGTGACGACCCGACCCGCCGTCATGTGAGTTACCATCCCATTTCCCCCATATTGTGTTGCTCTATGTTTCAATATCAGTTATTTGAGTTGATCGGGTAGAATTGGATTGATTCTAGTTGGAAATGAGGCACTTAGCCTCTTAGAAGGAAGCTTATTTTGGAAAAGACAATCGAAAGTTGACTATATAGTTAGAGGGCTCAGATGTGAATTCCGTTGATTTTCTTAGCTTCGGGGGATGATTTGTGACTTAGGAGTGCAATCGGAATTGAATTCGGAGGTCCGGTGTAGAATTAGGCTTGAATTGGCGAAGGTTGAATTTTGGCGAACTCCGGTTGGCAGTTGAGATTTTGATCTGGGGGTCGAAATGGAATTTTGAGAGTTGTAGTAGCTTCGTTAGGTGATTTTGGATGTGCGGGTAAAATTTCAGGTCATTTGGACGTCGTTTGGTTGGGCTTTTGATTGAAAGTGCATTTCGGAAGTTTTGAAGAAACTTATGTTTGAATTCAATGTGATTTAATGGTTTTAGCGTGGTTTGACGTGTTTGGAGGATTGGAACAAGTTTGAATAAGGTTTTAGGATGTGTTGGTACTATTGGTTGAGGTCCCGGGGGCCTCGGGGTGAATTTTAGTGGTTAAACGAGAATTTTTGAAGTTTGCTACAAGTCTGTAAATTACTGTCATATGGTATTTATGCTTCTGCGGAAATGGACCTCAGAAGTGGTTCCGCAGAAGCGGATATGAGGGCGCAGAAGCGATCTTGGTGCTTGAGCAGCGAGTTCCGCAAAAGCGGACCCTTTCCGCATCAGCGGGTCTGCAGGAGCGTGTGTGTAACCGCAGAAGCGGTCTTGGGAATCCGCAAAAGCGGATAGTGAATCGCAAAAGCGGAAGCTAGGTAATTAATGAAAACCCACATAAGCGGTCATTTGGCAGCAAAAGCGGTCCCGCTTAAGCGGTAGCGGGACCGCAGAAGCGAAAATGACTGTGCACAGAAGGGTTTAAAGGGTTTTTTCATCCGCGAGTTCCATCATTTTTTCCTCCATTGTTGAGCGAGCTTGAGAGATATTGACGGGATTTTTAGAGAGTTTTGACTGGGAATTCATCGGAGGTAAGTTATGTGGCCTAGAAACATCATTATATTGAAGAATCTACCTTTAATTCATGGAAAATTGGAGTAAAAATTGGAAGAGCTAGGGCTTGGTTTTTGGAATGTAAATTTGGAATTTGAAGGGGGCATTTGAACCCCGATTTTGATGAATTGGATATGTATAGACTCGTGGTGAGACGAGAAATCCGATGATGTAAATTTCGTAATTTTTCGAGAAGTGGGCCCGGTGCTCGGGTTTTGCCAACTTTGTGATTTTTGATGTTTTTCTAGTATTTTCGATTGGGTTATGTTCCTTTATCTTATTGTAACACATTCCTTGTGGTTTTGATTAGATTCGACGTGCGAGGAGGTTGATTCGAGGGGAAAAGGCTTGGCGAGCTAGACTCTTGGCCGGCTAGAGGTGAGTAATGACTTTAAATGATGTTCTGAGGGCTTGAAACCCCGGACTTGCACAACTTGGTGCTGTGTTAAGATGAGACACGCATTCAATGACGAGCACGGGGTTATTTACTATTGAGGGCTGTGACTTGGTCCAGTCCGGATGACATTTTTACCGCGTATTAGCTATGACTTGTTGTTTTCACCATGATTTGGGCTTATTACCATATTTGGGGCTTATTGCCAACTGTTTGAACTCCTTATGAGTTAACATCACTGTTCTCCTTACTATTTGAAATATTATTTCAACTCAGTCCATGTGATTTACATTGTTTCATGAACTCAACCATATTTTACTCAAACCTAGAGTTTTAACTGATATTTGAACTATTGTTTGGGCTAAGCATGATTGCTTACTGATGCTCGAGGGGCTTTTGATTGTATTTTTGGACTAATGGAGGCCGAGGGCCATGTAAGAGGATATGATGAGTGATGTGAGGAGACTTTCAGGCCTAGAGTGTTATGTGAGGAGGCTTTCAGGCCTCGAGTGCATTGTGAGGAGGCTTTCAGGACTCGAGTGTTATGTGAGGAGGCTTTCAGGCCTCGAGTGTAATGTGAACAGGCTTTTAGGCCTCGAGTGTATTGTGAGCATGCTTTCAGGCCTCGTATTGATATTGTTCAGGCTTTCAGGCCTTATTGATAGCGCGTGGGCTGTAGGAGCCCCTCCGGAGTCTGTACACCCACGGTGAGTGTGGGTACCCATATGAGTGAGAGTGAGCCCTGTAAGCACTTGATTTTTGCCCTATATGAGAATTACTCCCAAAAAATGCAAAAATAAAATAGTTTTGTTTGTTTGCAATTGTTGCGAATTTTGTGTTATTTTTCTTGTATTGTTTACATTTATCTGTGCATGTTTATTTGTTAAATTAATGAAAATACAAAAATATGTTACAATTACGAGTAATTAAGTATTTTTTACAAAAATAAAAAATCAAAAAAATAATGTAATTTGTATTTTTAGCCTTTAATGTCCAAATTGTGTGAATTTATTTTTAATTGGTGTTTAATTTTGTATGATAATTATTATTAGGAGTTAATTAGCAATTTTTAGTTAATTTTTGATTTTATGATTTAATCTAGGATTTTGGTTTTAATTTAGGAATTAAAAAGAAAATGAAAGAAAAAGAAGAAAAATGAACAAAATCGGACCAGGCCCAAATTCACCAGGCCTAGAACACAGTCATTACCCGGACCAAGACAATCAATCTCAGCCGTTCAAGACCATCAATCCAACGGTCAAATACCGCCCAACCCTGTTAATACTAAAACGACCCCCTTTGGTTTAGGTGATCTAATCTGGACCGTTGGTTCCCATCATCCAACGACCTAAATTAATCGACTAATCTTTTGGTATACCAAACCCCCTTACCCCTCTCATTTCACACAACCCTCCCCATCCCTTTCGTCTTCAGAGACTCACACCAAACAACCTCGAAACCCTAGCGCCGACCTCCTTCTCCACCGCCTGAAACCCGGTGGCAACAACGCCGATGACCACCAAACTAAGACCCCTAGAGCACCTTTACCCCCTCAACCCAAATCCATGGTCCGTTAAACTCGAATCATCACCAACCGTCTCGAATCTTCAATCGAAGATTCGAGCAAAAACCCTAGGTCGACTAATCCACCCCCAAACTCACACCAGATACCCACCCGACATTCATCGTTCCTAAACCACCATTTGTTCCGTTCGAATCTCGTCGGAACAACTCGAATCCTAAATCAAATCAAAAAACCTTAAATGAGACCAAACCTAGGGTCTGTCCGAAAAGAAAAGAAATTGGGGTCTCAATCGACTTTAGTCGAGTGTTCTCGACTGAGAACACTCGATTAAAGTCCGTTTTTACCCCAAAAGGCTCGAGTCAGAGTTCGAACCTGAGTTTGTCTAGTTTTTGATTTTTGAGGTGTTTTTCCTTTCTTGTTTGTTCTATTTTTGTTACTGTTATTTGTTTAGTTTAGTTGTAGTTCAGTCTTGTTCGTCGCTTTTATTCTTCTCCATCAGGCCTTTTATTTGGTCTAGTTTGATTCTATTCGTTATTGATTATATGTTATAAACTATGTAATCGATTTGAATAGATTCGTCGATTAGTTAGTTTCCTTATAGCTCCCTGTTTTATTCAAAGCCAGTCGAATCACCTATTTGTTTGTTTCATTCTGGTTGTTTGTTCCTTCTTTGTATTTCTGGATTTCAATTTAGGCAAGTATCAGTAGGTCTCTTGTGCAAACTATGACTACTCCTATAATTGTCTGTTGTTTATTATTGGTTCAAATGGTTTCATTTTGTGTGATGTTTGTTTTCCTTCTCTTTGTTGTTCATCATTGTATATGAGTTCAGTTTGTTTTTCGTTCAGAGTATATTACAGTGTTCAGACACTTTGTTTAGTTCAGAATCGTGTTAGTTTGTTTCCTGAACTTTCATCTCTGTTTTGGTGTTATCTAACCTAATTTGAGTTTCATGAATTGAGTCCAAATGTTTGTTCTGATTGAATCCAACCTTATTAAGTTATCCCAATGTGATTGATTAGGAATTAACCTAGTTTTCCTTATTAGGTATATTGGTTATAGATGTTGTAGTTTGGTTGATTGATTAGGGAAGCTGGGGTAAGACATTAATTTCAGTAGTTTCAGGGTAATACGGGAATTGAAAACTTGCAGAATTGTTTAATTTGAGTGCTATGTCCACTAAGTACAAGTGAACCTTTAAAATAATACTTTTGTTTAAAAGTAGTGGGAAATAAGACATAGTGATGCAAATAAAGTAAAAGGAGGGGGAATAATAATGAAAAGCTAAAAAGGTTCACATAGTAGAAGAATATAGAAAGCTGGAAAGTAAAAAAAACATGGGGTAATAATAAAAGGTTTTTTCTTTTACAACTATAAAAAAAAAGGGGCTGGAAAGGGTTCAAGAGTTGGGTATAAATATAGAAGGAGTCATTTGAGAAAGGGGGAGTTCTTTTTAGACATTTTCTTCCATATACACACATAATAATACACTGAGAGTATACCCTGAAAATCTAAAGGGGGAACATTTTTGAAAGCTTAAAAATCAGTTTTGGGAGCTTAGAAACTGGAGAGTTTGGTCAGTCTTAAAAGAACATTTTGAAGAGTTCTTGGTTGGCTTTTGAATCAATTTCAAAAGTCACACTTGAAAAAAGAAGCAATCAGTTTTCTTATGTTCTTTTCTTGGTCCCAAAATTCAGTATTGGAGAGGCATTCAGTTGAGAGTTTAAAGCAGCACCTCTGAGAATCAGTGTTTGACTGTGTTACTGTTTCATTGAAACTCAGAGTGGTTCTGGTTTGATTTTGAAAAGTTTGGGGTCTAATTAAGTCAGTTTTGGTTGAGGTTTGGTCTGTTTGAAGTGGTTCACTAGCTTATTGTTCTATTTTCTGGTTTAACTCGAGATCCGTAGAGTTTGTCGTGGGTTATTTGCTATTTGCTGTTGATTTACAACTTTCCTGGGTTTTCTTGGGCGTGATTGAGTTGCTGTTGCTGTTGTATTACTGTTGTTGTTGATATGTTATTGCTGCTACCGATTGACCCTTCCTTTCTTCTTGTATTTCCATTTCCAGGTACCCACTTTGATACTATGTTGATATAGCTTTACCTGTGGATAGCATGAAATGAAAAATAAAGCAAAATTTCTATTGAGGAACTGTACTTTAAATAGTTTAGTTATGTTTTAAATAGCTCTCTTATGATGTGATTAGGTTGTTCTTTATATTCAAGCTAGGACTGTTTTTTGGAGTTGTAATAAACTGTTGGGATCTTAAACTGGAAATTATTCCTTGGCATTAGTTAGTTTAATCTTGTTTTCATGAATTTTTATTAGTGAAAATAGAAGGATAGCTTAAAAACGAGCTGAGAATCAGTCCATGTAATTGCAGTAGTTCATTTCTAAGTTCACGAATCACTTGAGTGTTGAGTAGTGTTAATTGGAGTTAGTAATTGAGCCGCTATTACTATCACTAAAATCGAACCATGCTTTCAGTCTGATTCTCATTTGTAGTGATATGTAGGAACTCACTAATGGGTAAACAAATATGATAAATCTAAGTATGTAATTAGAATTCAAATGATCATATCTTATTAATTGGAATAGGTGAATACTTTTCCTTTTGAATACTTAGAATAACTTGAAGTAAAATCAGCAGATCTTTGTCTTTAATTGAATCTACGTGCTATTTGGTTTAGAAATAGGACTGCCAACAACCTAATGACTTTACGCACGGCCCAGGTCAGTCCCAGTTCCTTCCTCGCTTGGGCCAGGGCCAGGGCCTGGTTCATATCAATCCAATAACAATTAATTAGGACCTTTGTTTTATTTTTAGAGACAAATAATGTAGAATATCATAGTTTACTTTAGGATGGACCTTTAAATAAAATAAATGAAACGAGCCTTGCCAAATAAAACGCACAAACTGCGGGGCCCTCATAAATGTATATATTAAAATACTTAGATGTAACAACCCGGCCGGTCGTTTTTGGAATTTACTCCCCGATCCCCCATTAACTGCTTTCCCTAAGTTCATTTCTGCTATTTTTGGTTTCCGGGATGTTCGGTATTAGGATTCGGAGTATTTTGGGACACTTAGTCCCTAAATGAGAGCTTAATAGTTGAAAAATGGTCCGTATTCGGAGCAGTGTGAAGACAACCTCGAAATGGAAATCTGATGGTTTCGTTAGCTCCGTTAGGTGATTTCGGGGTTGGGAGAGTGTTCGGAATGTATTTTGGAAGTCCGTAGCTCATTTAGGCTAGAAATGTCGAAAGTTAGTATTTTGGCGTACTCCGGTTGATAGGTGAAATTTTGATCTAAAGGTCGGAACGGAATTCCGAGAGTTGCAGTAGCTTCGTTAGGTGATTTTGGATATGTCTGCAAATTTTCAGGTCATTCGGACGTCGTTTGGTTGGGTTTTTGATCGAAAGTGTATTTTGGAAGTTTTAGAAGAACTTAGGCTTGAATCCGATGTAATTTGAGAGATTTGATATTGTTTGAAGTATTTTTATGATTGAAACAAGTTTGAATAAGGTTTTAGGAAGTGTTGGAACAATTGGTTTGAAGTCCCGAGAATTCGGGTGAGTTCCGGGTAGGTTCCGGGATGTTTTAAGCAGAAAATCACAGTTGTAGAAGGTCAGAAGAGTTGCAGGCCTCGGAACCCACCCGCGCGGACCGCACAAAAATGAAGTGCGTCCGGGGTGAGTTCTGTGCGGACCGCACACAAATGGGCGCGGCCGCAACAGGCGTCGCGCGGACCGCGCTGAAAATCTGCCCGCTGACCCTACTTCGGAAGCTCATATCTTTTTATATACAAGGAATTTCGAGTTTATTCAAAACCGAAAGTTGTAGCCCTTCGTGTCTGGTTTCCAGAAAACTAAGGAAATCGTAATTTGGACATCTGTAGAGAAAGTTATGGCTAAAATACTAAAGACTGTCACTGCAAAGCAAAAGTGCGCGGCCGCGGCCATTTTTGTGCGGCCGCACTTCCTGGGCGCGGACCGCGGTCATTTTTGTGCGGCCACACATGCTGAAAAACTGGGGCTACTTCTATAAATCCGAGGTTTTGGGTTTTATTTGATATTTTGACCTATAGAGCTCGGATTTTGGTAATTTTTCAAAGGTTTTTCAAGAAATTCATCGGGGTAAGTGATTCTGACTCAGATTTGGTTAGAGTACATGAATCTATCATTGAATTCATCATTTAATTAGTGATTTGAGATGGAATTTGGGAAGGAAATTGTAGAATCTTTCAAAAATATAAAATGACGATTTGAAGGACCAAATGGTGTCGGAATTGGATAAATTTGGTATGGTTAGACTCGTGAGAGTGCGAGGTTTCTGGAAATGTAAATTTTACCCGGTTCCGA
>MU756948.1:8243-86370 GCA_026770625.1 Nicotiana glauca
ACCTGTTTTGTACCCATCTCATCAATCTTCTTCGTCAATATACTTACCTGGGTGATGAGTGTGGCCATGTTCTCTGCATGTGAATTATTTGGATCAAGAGGAACTGAATGCACTATGGGTGCCAGTGTTGTACCTCTATTCATCCACCTCGAATTTTATGACGTCTTATCAAGAAGGATTTTGCACTCGGTGAATGTTTTACTCAAAAATGCACCTCCAGCTGAAGCATTCATATTTGCTTTTAAATTGTCAGCTAGCCCCATGTAGAATCTCTGGCCGAGCATCTGGTCTGGAATTCCATGGTGAGGACACTTCACTAGCATCCCTTTAAATCTTTAATAAGTTTCTTGCAAGGACTTAGTTGGCTGCTGCTTATACTGTAATATTTCATCAATATGTCTTGCAGTCTTATTATGTGGATAGAACTTGTTCAGGAACTGCTTGACTAATTCCTCCCAAGTGAAAATGGAGTTAATAGGGAGCGAATTTAGCCAAGTCTGAGCTTTCCCGGTTATAGAGAATGGAAATAGAAACAACTTAATAGCTTCGGGGGTCACATTTGGCTGCCTTTGGGTCACACAAATTGACAGAAAATTTTTCAACTGCTGTTGCGGGTCTTCAATGTGTGATCCGGAGAACAATCATTTATTCTGTAGTAGATGCATCATATTGTTGGTTATCTAAAAAGTCTCCGCTTGGATTGCAGGCACAGCTATGGCAGTGGCCAGGTTATCAGCTGTGGGTTGTGTCCAGTCAGAAAGTGCAGTTCGGGCACAAGAGGTGCCACTACTTTTACGTTGGGGTTTACTGGCAGATCCCCAACGTTTCCAACGACGTTGTCCGCATCACCCATGTCAAATTCGAGATGGTGTGATTGTTTTTATTGTTGGAGTCTCTTGTTGGCACGGTTCAATGCCCTGACTTTTTTCTCGGGGTCTGAGAGTACTTCTAGCAGTTCTCCAGTCCTCGAAGAACTTCTAGGCATACACCTGATTTCCACAAGAGTTCAAACATTAGAATTTCAATGAAAAGATTGGGTATAGAGAAAACTGACTACACTAAGAATTTTTGTACTTCTTTCAATCATAATTGATAACATTGTTAATTCCCCGGCAACGGCGCCAAAATTTGATAATGCCAAACTATGCCTTATAAAAAGACACACAGACGTAGCAAATATAGTCTGAGTAATTCTGCCCAGAGTCGAACCACAGAGAATTGACCTATCAATTACTTTTGTCAGATTTACTAAATTCACGGAATCAATTTCCCCAAACTTTGTGATTCACAATTGATGATGTATCTAACAACTAAACTAAAAATAAATAACAGTTGAAAGTTAACTAAGCTTGCTTGTATATAATTGGAATAAGGTCTAAGGTAATGTTTTCCCCCGTTGTTGATTTCCTTGGTTGAATATGTTTTATAACTGAGACTTAGTTGTCTCCATCAATCATAAACGCTCCAGCTATCATAAATATTTCTCAAGCAATTATGATAATT
Organism: Nicotiana glauca; assembly: GCA_026770625.1. NCBI lineage: Eukaryota > Viridiplantae > Streptophyta > Magnoliopsida > Solanales > Solanaceae > Nicotiana > Nicotiana glauca. The sequence continues at coordinate 9,747 of MU756948.1, forward strand.
TACTAGACGCACTTTCTCAAGTTACGCTAGCTAGATTTGTGTTACAGTTAACTTAGATTGCACCCGAGGTATCGTCTTTCTCTAATCCAACCTCTAAACCCTCGGTTATGACTCTAGTCTATACTCCGGGAGTGATGTTGTTCATACAATTACCTAAATAAGCACTCTCTCTCAAACATATACATACTAAATAGGCACAGTTAATTGAGGGCCCTTTCAATTAACCACAATCAAAACGCAGATGAACAAATAGCGATTAAGAACCGATTCAAAACTATATTAATATAACAACCAAGTCATCCCCAATGGGTTTCACCAAAACCTTAGATCAAAGTATTTAGCTACTCATAACAAAATAAGAGAAAACTACTAAATTATTCATAATGGAAGAATTGCAAGAAAAATAGAAGAGATAAAGAACTATGATGTTTGTGGGTGATCTCTCACACTTGTTCCACCTCCAAAAGTAATCTCAAAACAAGCCTTTATTTTATCTTGGGCGAGTTTCTACATCTTATAAAAGTTTTACAAAAGTTTCCCCGAATTGACACTTTGGCTACTAAGTTTTAGATTCGTGAACAGTTTATCGCGGCCCCAGCGTAGACCGTGGTCGATCGTGGTGAACACTGCCTGAGCCTATTTTTTGTGCTTTATCTCCATGCTCTGCTCCGCCGTCCACCGCGGTCGCAGTCGCGGTGGACTTTTTGTCTAGTTATTTTCTCTTGCTCCTTTGTGTTCGGGTATTCTTGAGTGGGTGTTTTCTTCACATTGTTGCCTCCAACACTTCATGTTGCTTCCTCACATATAATATTCCCTGCAAAACCAAATAACAATACTTAAAGTATTTTGTTGGCAATTTACCTTATAAAACAACAATAAAGCATGAGTAATTAAGGTGTAAATATCAAGTATATAGCCTACTATCATGAACAATGCCACTAGAAATCGCTTCCCATCAAATAAGCTAGTGAATGCCGAAAAAGCAGAGGCTTTCTTTCAAAAGATGAAAATGGCGTATTATAAGGTGATCGACCAGCTTCAAAAGTCTCCCGCACAAGTCTCTCTGTTATCTCTGTTGATGAACTCCACCGAACATTAAAGGGTATTGATCAAGACCCTTAACAAAGCATATGTGCCTGTTGAAACCACTGTAGAGCAGTTGGAGAGAATGGCAGGAAGATTATTTTCAGTCATCCAGATCTCATTCAACAAAAATGACTTGCCCCCAGAAGGAGCCGCACATAACAAAGCCCTGCACCTGACAGTCAAATGTGAAGGGTACTACCTGAAAAGGGTTATGTTGGATGGAGGCTCTAAGGTAGACATTTGCCCACTCTTAACTCTGCAGCGTATGGAAATCGGTACCGAAAGAATATGACCCAACAATGTCTGTGTACGCGCTTTTGATGGTATCAAAAGGGATATGATTGGAGAGATTGATTTGATTCTGACAATCGGCGCAGTAGACTTTGAAGTAACCTTCCAGGTTCTGGACATAGACAAATCCTACAACTTTCTTTTGGGCAGGTCATGGATTCATACAGCGGGGGCAGTAGCCTCTACCCTTCACCAAATGGTGAAGTTCGAGCATGAGGATCAAGATATTGTGGTCCATGGGGAATATGAGCAATCAATTTATCGGGACCCGTCAGTCATGTGTCTTGAAGCAAGAGAGGGGAGCGAGCACATAGTTTATCAAGCCTTTGAGATTATGGTCGCAGACCAGTGCGAAGAGGGAAAACCTTGCCCCCAACCCTTCCTTTCCAATGCATCAATCACGGTGGCCAAAGAAATGATCAGGGATGGCTACAAACCTGGGAAAAGGCTTGGGAAATCATTGCAAGGAACAGCTGAATCTATCACCCTGACTTCCAGTGACAAGTTCTTTGGGGTAGGCTTATGACCCACTCCAGCTGATGTAAAATGGGTAAATGATAGAAAGAATGATGGCTGGGTCTTGCCTTAGCCAGTGCCGTATCTGTACCGAACATTTGTCAAGCCAAAATACCATGATGAAGAAGAAGATGAGGCCTTTACGATCGAAGAAATTGAAGAGATTTGTGGGGAAATGAGGAAGATATTGTATGAAACCCACATGGTCCAGCTGGGGGAAGGCTCAAGTACCGCTGAGGTGCTATACATGGGACCTGAGGCAAAACTGCAAAATTGGAACGCTACGCCATTCCTTATCAGGCGAGAGTCCCGGTAGACTTGTCCTGCCACCTTTTCTTTATCACGAGTTATTCCAGGGTGTAACTCGAATGTTTTCATTAGTTTCATATCTTTTAATTTCCAATGTAAACCCTGTTATCTTCCAAATTCAATGAAATGAAATCAATATTTCACCATCCATCTTTCTTTATTATTGCTCATTTTGTTATTTTTATTTCTTGTTTTAGTTCTAATAATGCGGCTTTAAATAACATGACATGCTTGCGAACTTCATGCCCAAATCCAAACATGCTGTTTAACTGTGAAATAATGAACCAAGAATCGGAATACTGTGTAGAAGAGGCTTTTAGGGAAACAAATTGAGAATTGGAACAATTTGAGAATAAACCTAAGCCAAACTTAGACGACACTGAGCCGGTTAATTTGGGTAGAGCTGAAAATATCAGGGAAACCAAGATAAGCATTCACACAGATGAAAAAACACGGGATGCATTAATCTAATTTCTGTTTGAGTTCAAAGATGTGTTTGCTTGGTCATGTGATGACATGCCAGGACTGAGTGTCAATTTGGTGCTTCATAAGTTGCCAACTTACCCTGATTACCCCCCTATCCAGAAAAAGCAAAGGAAATTTAAAACTGATGTCAGTGACAAGATCAAAGAAGAAGTCATGAAACAGTTGAAAGCAGGGGTGCTCCGATTGGTCTGGTACACCACATGGCTAGCCAATGTAGTCCCAGTGCCGAAGAAGGATGGGAAGACCCGAGTGCGTGTGGATTACAGAGATCTTAATAGAGCCAGTCCCAAAGATAACTTCCTTCTGCTAAACATCCATATCCTTGTTGATAACTGCACTAAACATGAGATACAGTCCATCGTGGATTGTTATGTAGGATATCACCAGGTGTTGATGCATGAGGAAGATGCGGAGAACACAGCTTTTACCATGCCTTGGGGTACATACTATTACAGAGTCATGCCATTTGGTTTGAAGAATGCTGGGCCAACCTACATGAGGGCCATGACCGCCATTTTCCAAGATATGATGCACAAAGAAATAGAGGTGTATGTGGACAACGTAATCATCAAGTCCAAAACCCAGGATGACCACATTTGAGACCTGAGGAAATTCTTTGAGTGGTTGCGCAAATATGATTTGAAGCTAAACCCAACCAAATATGCGTTTGGAGTCCCATCGGGAAAACTTTTGGGCTTTATAGTCAACCGAGAGGTATTGAGTTAGATCCAACAAAGATAAAATATATTCGGAACTTGCCTCCTCTAAGAACCAAGAAAGATGTGATCGAGCTTGTTGGGCAGATTAAACTATATCAGCCGGTTCATTGCTCAGCTGACATCCACATATGAACCCATATTCAAACTATTAAAGAAAGACATGGCAATAAAGTGGATAGATGAATGTCAAGAAGCTTTTGATAAGATCAAAGAGTATCTGCCCAATCCACCGGTCTTGGTCCCATATGAACCAGGGAGGCCTCTGTTCTTGTACATGCTAGTCTTAGAAACCTTTTTTGGCTTTGTCCTCGAGCAACATGATATAACCAGAAAGAAAGAGCAGGAAATCTACTATTTGAGCAAGAAGTTTACCAGCTATGAAGCTAAGTATACGCTGTTAGAAAGGACTTGATGTGCTTTAACCTGGGTGGAGCAGAAGTTGAGGCATTATTTGCAAGCCTACACCACTTACCTCATAACCAGGTTGGATCCTTTGAAATACATATTCCAGAAACCAATGCCCATGGGAAGATTAGCAAAATGGCAAATTCAGCTCACTAAATTTGACATAATATATGTCACTCGCACGGCGATGAAAGCCCAGGCGTTGGCGAATCATTTGGCTGAAAACCCTGTTGATGATGAATGCCAACCTTTGAATACTTACTTCCCGGATGAAGAGATAAATTCGCTCGAGGCAATATCTGAGGATACTACTGCATTTAAGATGTTCTTTGATGGAGCAGTAAGCACAAGAGGTTTAGGAATTGGGGCAGTCTTGATCTCACCCACTGGACAGCATTACCCGGCCATAGCCCGGCTTCTATTTTTCTGCAGAAACAATACTGCCGAGTATGAATCCTGCATCATAGGTATGAACATGGCAATCGACTAGGACATCGAAGAGTTATTGATCATGGGGGACTCGGATCTTATTATCCAGCAAGCTCAGGGAGAATGGGAAACCCAAGATGTCAAACTCATCCCTTACAAACAACAAATGGAAGAACTTGGCAAGCGATTGAAGTCGATAGAGTTCAGGTACATCCCTTGTTGCCACAATGAAATAGCTGATACACTTGCCACTTTGGCCTCGATGCTACCACACCCAGGCAATGCCCACATTGATCCCTTAGAAATATAAATCAAGGAAAGGTATGGTTACTGTAATACAGTTGATGCAAAACCAAATATTCAGCCATGGTATCATGGCATCAAAAGATTTCTGATAACTAAAGAATACCCCGAGCAAGCTAGTGGAGACCAAAAGAGAACCATTAGACGTCACGCAAGTGGTTTCTTCTTGAATGGTGATCTCTTGTACAAAAGGACTCTGGATGTCAATTTGTTGAGATGTGTTGACGTCAAAGAAGCCAGAATTATCATGCATGAGGTACACGCAAGAGTATGCGAACCCCACATGAACGGGCTACTTTTGGATTACCATGGAAAAGGATCATTTCAGCTTTGTTCGGAAGTGTCATCAGTGTCAAGTGCACAGTGATGTGATTCATGAACCGCCATAGAACTGTAACCCATTTTGGAGCCTTGGCCATTTGTTGCTTGGGGCATGGATGTCATTGGGCCAATCGAGCTGAAAGCCTCAAATGGGCACAAATTCATACTGGTTGCCATTGACTACTTCACGAAATGGGTTGAAGCCATCACTCTCAAATCGGTCACCAAGAAAGTTGTGGTATATTTCGTGCACTCCAATCATATCTGCCATTTTGGTATTCCCCCAACTATCATCACAGATAATGCTGCAACCTGAATAGTCGTTTGATAGAGGAAATATGCGAACAATTCATAATAACGCATAGGAACTATACTCCTTATCGGCCTAAAGACAATGCTGTCGTCGAAGCAGCAAACAAGAACATCAAGAAGATTTGGAGAAAGGTGATTCAGAGCTCCAGGTAGTGGCATGAAAATTTGCCTTTTGCATTATTGGGATATCGCACTACGGTGCGCACATCGATTGAAGCAACCCCTTACCTCTTGGTTTATGGCACTAAAGCTGTAATACCTACAGAAGTTGAAATCCCCTCTCTCTGGATCATTGTCGAAGCTGAAATTGAATATAGTGAGTGGGTCAAGACCCATCTAGAACAGTTGACATTGATTGATGAAAAGTGGATGGCTGCAGTCTGCCACGGTTAGTTGTACTAGCAAAGAATGGCACGTGCCTACAATTAGAAGGTGCGGCCCAGGAATTTCGAAGTGGGGCAACTCATGTTAAGGTGCATTCTTCCCCATCACCAGGAGGCGAAAGGAAAGTTTGCTCCTAATTGGAAAGGCTCGTATATCATCAAAATGATACTGCCAAGAGGAGCATTGTACTTGGGAGATGCCGAAGGAAATAATCTTGAAGCAGCTGTGAATGCGGGTACAGTAAAAAGGTACTATGTTTAGGCCTTCTAGAGTGATGGTATTATCTGATTGGGATGACGAAGGCTTTCATTCTCCCTGCCCAAAAACTATCCACCTCTTGCAAACCCTTTGAGTCGGTCACTCTTTTTTAACTACCCTCTTTGGAGCCCGAAAGTGTTATTGAAAAAAAAATAAAGAAAATGAAATAATAAAGAATAAAAAAGAAAATAAAACAAAATTAAAAAAAGCATAGCAAAACAAAATGTCTCCCTGAACTACGTTCGACTTGATTCCGAAAGGATACGTAGTCAGCCACTCTCTGGTGTTCAGTCACACCAAAATAAAAATCCTGTTTTTCCCAAAAATGAAACTGGGGCAGATGATATAATGGTTTAGCGATGATCCCGCCTGAACGGTTCCAAAGTTGTAAAGAGATCCAATTTTCTTTTACCCGGACCTTGTCGAAGTCCTTATGGTTAATCAGCCAAAGGCATCGAAATTAGAGAATACAGTTGCTTGAATCTGTTACAATCAAAATGAGAGAAATAAAATAAGAGAATCTTATTGGTGAAAACCTATGGGCACCATAAGGTGACGGTGAGTAGAGAAATTGAAAATTAGAGAGCCTGGTTAGTGAAAACTCATAGAGAGCACTATCAGGCAGTTGTGAGAAGAGAAATGAGAGAGGTCGATTGGCAAAAACCAGCAAAGGACGCTATCGATCGAAAAGAAGTCACCCCTTACCACCATTGGAATCCTATCCCGGTTTCTCGATTTTGAAAATGTAGGTCACAATGAGGCTATGAGAAGTTGGAAAAGTTTGTGCGGGTCGGGCATCCAGTCCAAGAAGTATGTCATTTCTATTGGAGCCTGCATGCACCCCATATAAGTCCTTTCTTCCTTCCCGAAAGGGATGCTTCTCTTTAAATTCATTTTTTTTCTTGCCTCTTATTTACTTTTCCTTGAATCCCTTTTGGTCTAACTCTTTTTTCAAACTAATACAAAGAAAAGGTGGCAACATTGGCTTTACAGGTTTCTACCTAACAGAAGCCGAAGAAAAGTACCCAGCCTCAGCGGGTGCATCAAGTTGATCCCGACAGGCCATGATGGCTGATGCTCTAAAATCAAAGCTATTGAAAAGGAAAAGAAAGCCAAAGGCAAAAGCCCTAAAGGCTGAATAAAGTAAAAAGGTTGAAGCCTCATATGGGTGAGTTTTCATGAGAAATATTTAAAGGTGAGGTCCTCGGTTTTGAAAGAGAGATCAGTCTTCGGAAAAACCAGCAAGCAACAGAGGTTCTCACCAAAGAAGCTGGGCCGAGATCGAGTGATCAAAACTAATCAAGGCCACAAAATCAACCACCATTTCAAACTAACAATCGTTCTTTCTTTAAAAAAATTGAAACAGGTGCGACCCAAGAAATCGTGCAAGAAGCAGGTGTAACCAGAAAAGAAAAGAAATCAAGTGCTAGAAACAACTTTGCAACAATAAATCAATCCAAAAGAGATGTCTCCTCCAAATTCTTTCCTGCATTTCTACTTTAAAAAATAAATAAATAAATGATGAAATGAAATGAAAAAAAAAGAAAAAGAAGAAAATCCAAACAAAAATGATAGTTTAGAATTCCCAATATCAATCTTTTATGCTTTTCCAACATTAGGGATCCAATCCCTGAGTTGAGCTTTTTAGACATAGGGCCTCCATTCCCTAGTTGCCTTTTTACCAACATTAGGACTCCAATCCCTGAGTTGAGTTTTTATACATAGGACATCCATTGCCTAGTTCCCTTTTTCCAACATTAGGGCTCCAATCCCTGAGTTGAGTTTTTAGACATAAGGCCTCCATTCCCTAGTCGCCTTTTACTAACATTAGGGCTCCAATTCCTAAGTTGACTTTTTAGACATAGGGCATCCATTCAGTAGTCACCTTTTTCCCCAACATTAGGGCTCCAATCCCTGAGTTGAGAATTTAGACATAGGGCTTCCATTCCCTAGTTGCCTTTTTTTTTTAAATTAGGGCTCCAATCCCTAAGTTCAGTTTTTACACATAGGGCCTCCATTCCCTAGTCACCTTTTCACCAATATTAGGCTCATATCCCTGAGTTGAGGTTTTGTTTTAGACATAGGGCCTCCATTTCCTAGTTTCCTTTTACCAACATTAGGGCTCCAATCCCTGAATTAAGTTTTTAGACATGGGGCCTCCATTCCCTATTCGCCTAGGGCTCCAATCCCTGAGTTGAGTTTTTAGACATAGGGCCTCCATTTCCTAGTCGCCTTTTTTTCCAACATTAGGGCTCTAATCACTGCGTTGAGAATTTAGACATAGGGCCTCTATTCCCTAGTCGCTTTTTTTCCAACATTAAATCTCCAATCCCTGAGTTGAGTTTTTAGACATAGGGCCTCCATTCCCTAGTCGCCTTTTACCAACATTAGGGCTCCAATCCCTGAGTTGAGTTTTTAGACATAGGGCCTCCATTCCCTAGTTGCATTTTACCAATATTAGGGCTCCAATCCCTGTGTTGAGTTTTTAGACATGGGGCCTCCATTCCCTAATCGCCTTTTCACCAATATTAGGGCTCCAATCCCTGAGTTAATTTTTTAGACATTGGGCCTCCATTCCCTAGTCGCCTTTCACCAACATTAGGTCTCCAATCCCTGAGTTGAGTTTTTAGACATTGGGCCTCCATTCCCTAGTTGCCTTTTTACCAACATTATGGCTCCAATCCTTGAGTTGAGATTTTAGACATAGGGCCTCCATTCCCTAGTCGCCTTTTACTAACATTAGGGCTCCAATCCCTGAGTTGAGTTTTTAGACATGGGTCCCCCATTCCCTAGTCACTTTTTCACCAATATTAGGGCTTCAATCCCTGAGTTGAGTTTTTATACATAGGGCCTCCATTCCCTAGTCGCCTTTTACCAATATTAGGGCCCTAATCTCTGAGTTGAGTTTTTAGACATAGGGCCTCCATTCCCTAGTCTCCTTTTTACCAACGTTAGGGCTCCAATCCCTAAGTTGAGATTTTTAGACATAGGGCCTCCATTTCCTAGTTGCCTTTTTGACAACATTTGGGCTCCAATCCCTGAGTTGACATTTTAGATATAGGGCTCAATTCCCTGACCTTTTCCCTTCTAGATAGACAAAATCCTTATTTTATTGTTTTAAAAGAAAGAGAAAAAAGAGAATAAGTTCGGACTTTTGTTACAAATAACTCTCGAAATTTTCCTAGTGAAAACTGGGGCAGAAAAATTTTGTTCGTTTGTTTGTTTTGGTGTCTGAGCAAGTTTGACCTCGAGGCATAGGATTCGAGTTGGCAAAAAGAATGAGTCTCAATCCAGAATAAAGAAAAGAAAAAAACAAAAAGAAGTGAACTCAGAATGTTGAAACGGAGAAAGATGCGGACCGCCCAAGATATGATTGAAATCGAAAGCTTCGCGTATCCCACCTTGATCCAAAGATGATGAAAGAACCAACACCTACAGCTGACGAGCATCAAGATTTAGATCAGAGTCCACAACAAAAACCAGCTAAGGCTCAAGATCAAGCTTTAAGAGATTTATAGATAGGAATCTTGTAACTCGTAGTTGATAGGTGTAGCTAGCTTAGCTTTTTACCTTCCATTTTGGTGTAATAAGGAGCTCAGCAAACAGAATCAGCAGCAACGGCAGTGAAATCACATCTTCTCGGTAGTCCCAGCTACAAAAACTTCCAGAACTACACTAAACTGATTCCTTTGTAGCCAAGGGTATGTAGACAACCTTTGAAGCAATGTTCGGTCGGACTCTTTTCAAAAATGCTTCTCGTGGAATTTCAAAAGGGCAAAAATCCCTCATAATTGCTCATTTTATCTTTTCCCGAAAACCCTTCGTGTCTCCGAACAAAGAAGGGCAGCTGTCAACACGTGATTTTTGCCCCACATGGGTTACTCCTACGGAATTCCAATAATTAGGTTGCTTTGTTTAATTATTTGTCATTTTAGGCATTTTGTAGGATTTTTATTTAATTATTTGCATTTTTGTGCATGTTTAAGTGTTATTTAAATTATGAAAATACCAAAAGTATAATGTATTGCATTTAGGATTTATTTTTATATATTTTTAGGATTAATTAATTGATTATTTGCTTTATTAAAAATGAAAATCACAAAAATGGCCAATTTCTACATTTTTATACTTTTTATTGATTTTTCTCTTTTAACATAGGATTCAGTAGCTTTTATAATTTTGTAATTACTTAATTAGTTTAATTTTACATATTTTATAGGTAATTTAGGATTTTTAATTAAAAAAAAGAAAAGAAAAAAGAATTTGAAAATAGAAGGGTTGGTGTATTTTCGGAATTAGGTCATAAATTAGAGCCCAAACCAATCCAGTATCCACCCCTGCACATCTCCAAGTCTAAGCCAAAAGCCATTTAACCCTGTCCATCCCAGATGACCCCCAAACTACCCTATTTTTGCCTCATTTCAACGGCTCGGAACTGCTTTGTACTTCTCATAAAACTGTCTGAATCGGGTCAACCCACCCCCAAAACAAAAAAAATTCACCTCATTTCTCCTGTCTCTCACCCTCACCTGTATAACCGTAGCCGCCTCATTTTCCATGCCGCCTCCACCGTGAACCACCACCGAAAATCACCTAACGACAGTTCCGGTGGTCCAACCACCCTAAAAATAACACCATAGACTCTCCTCCTTCCAAATCTCCACTCCTTTTTCCTCGAATCCCCACCGAGCTCTTCGAGTCTTGAATCGAACGAGCCGACCAAAACCCTAATTGCTCCTAACCTCCTCAAATTCCTACCAGTGAACCTTTGCCCTCTCCCCTTTACAAATCCCCAAGACAAATCCTTTGATTTCCCTTCAAGACACTTCAATTTCGGATTTGAGAATATGCAAAAACCTAGGTCACTCGATTTGGGGTTTTTCAGAAGAGGATTTAAGCCGGAAAGGGTGTTATCTGTTTGTTATTGATGAGAACATTCAGCTAACACCTATTACATTTTAAATTGAAGATGACCCATTCTCCTTGAGCCAATTGATTTTCCATTTTAGCAGAGGTATAGTTTTGTCACGACCCCAGTTCACCCTCCATGAATATGTCGTGATGGCACCTAGTTCCTACAACTAGGTAAGCCTAACAATACAGAAATTAATATAACTTGCGGAAAAGTTTAATTAAATTAAGCAAAACTAGAACAAAATGGCATATAAGTGCCACCTGGCATATACAACTCAAAAACAAATCGCAGAAGTCTAAAATCTCATCCCAAAACCCGGAAACTCACGAGAACCACAAGCTAATAGAAATATAATATGCTGCTCTAACTTCAGAATGTCTAAACAACTGAAAGAAAGGGATAGATTAACTACTACAGCTGGAACAGAATAGAGACTCCTGGTCTGCGAACGCGGCAGATATACCTAGAAGTCTCTACTATATCTCTCCGTCTCGAGGATAGTACGTCTGAATGGAGGTGCCTGGATCTGCACATGAAAAACATCTGCAGAAGGGGAATGAGTACACCACAGCGGTACTTAATAAGTGCCAACCCTAACCTCGGTTGGGTAGTGACGAGGAAGGTCAAGGCCCTACTGAGGTCAAGCAACATAATATGAATTAACAATATGAAAACTGACAGTAATAATGAGTACAGAAGTGAGAATAGACAGATTAAACAAGGAAATAACAACTACATAAAGAACAGAATAAACACGGAATATATACAACTTGATACCAATGATAATAATGAGGATCTCCCAGGATACCGTCCTGTAGTCCTTTTCTCAGTTGTCCAGTGGATCTCCCGGGATACCGTCCCGTAGTCCATCATATGTGTAAATCCGAAGGATCTCCTGAGATATCGTCCCGTAGTCCAACTATCAATGTGCAGGGGGTCTATTAGGAATCTAACCTGCAGTCCAAAAGGAAAAAAGTGTAGGGGGATCTACCGAGAATCGAACCCGTAGTTCCAAAGTAAACAAATAAGGGGGGAGCTACCGGAATCCCACATTCGTAGTCCCAATGTAAATGTGCAACCACAACTAGAAGAAACTCAAAAATGAAGTACAAAAGGCATGCAACAGGTAGTACTAACCTAGCATACTTCACGTAGTACAGTCAAGGCAACTTAAACAATTCGGGAAGTTGAATCAACTAAACATGCTTTTCTAATCTAACACAGGTTATAATTGCAAGTAAAATAAGGCAAATATGAAGGAAACTCGGTCTCAATATCTTAAGTAAAAACCAAATTTTCAACAATTGGCTCAACCACGTGCATGTCACCTCGCGTACAAGGCACTCAAATACCAAACAACAAATCCTAAGGGGAAAGGTCCCCCATGCAAGGTTAGACAAGCCACTTACCTCGAACCGGCTCCAAAATCAACTCGAAATCACACTCTTGCCAGGAGTATCCAACTCCAAATGTCCCAAATCTATTCAATTCAATTACATATCATAAATAACATCTCAAGCAACTGATTCTACAATTAAATTCAAAGACAAGACGCGAAATTAGATAAATAACCAAAATGCCCCTCAGGCAAACATCTCAAAATCGGATAATTTTCATATTTTAAGAACCCTCGTACTCTCACGAGTCTAATCATATAAAAATCTCCCAAATCCGAGGTCAAACGCCCACTCAAAACTCAATAGTTTGTCTTATGAAGTTTTCCCCATTTTTCATTGAAAAATCCAAAATTAAGGAAGAATTCGTGATTGGATTAGTGGGTTTTAAGCATAAGGGAGTGGAGAATTGCTACCCAATCGTTGCTCTCAAAAAACCTTCGAAGTTGCTCCCAAATCCGAGCTCCCAAGCTTGTATTTTGATAAAAATGGCTAACCCTCATTTTTGAAATGTTAAATACTATCCAGACATTCAATGCTTCGCGAACACGAAGATTAGCTCGCGTTCGCGGAGAAGAAAAATGGAAGATGTCAAAAATTCCCTTCGTGATCGCGATGGGGAGGATGTGAATGCGAAGGACTGGGATTCTAAAGCTACGCAAACGCGTGGTCTGTAATGCTATTGTGATTAAGGAAAATGCTAAGATCTAGAAGCTGCTCTATGCGAATGCGTGAAAGAACGAAGAACGAACTGGCATAGGTATGCGAACGCAGATGATGTTATGCGAACGCGATAAATAAACTGGCCTCCCCCCAAGATTACACTATACGAATGCAAGAGGAAGGCCACGATCGCGAAGAGGAAAAGTTTGCAACAACTGTGTTCAGTTTTTCTACAATTTTTAACAACACAAAATGCTCCGTTGAGCATCCGAAACACATTCGAGGCCCTCGGGACCCCAACCAAACCTACGGACATATCCCATAACACCATTCAAACTTGTACCAATCCTTAAACCACCTAAAACAATGCCGGAAACTCGAATTAAACAATGATTTGAGCCTAAGAACTTCAATTTCCATCAAAACACGCTTTTGATCAAAAACCTAACAAAAACACGTCCGAATGACCTGAAATTTTACGCGCACATCCCAAATGACATAACGGGGCTACTGCAATTCCAGAATTCCAATCCAACCCCCGGATCAAAATCTCACTATCGGACCGAAAACTTCAAAAATTCAAACTTCGGTATTTCATGCCTAAATGAGCTACGGACTTCCAAAATACATTCCGAACACGCTCCCAACCCCGAAATCACCTAACGGAGCTAACGGAACCATCAGATTTCCATTCCAAGGTCGTCTACACACTGCTCCAACTACGAAATATTTTTCAACACTTAAGCTCTCATTTAGGGACAAAGTGTCCCAAAACTCTCCGAAACCCAACACCGAACGTCCCAGCAAACCAAAATAGCAGAAATAAACTTAGGGGAAGCAGTTAATAAGGGATAGGGGCCTTAATTCTTAAGACGACCAGCTCGGTCGTCACATTCTCCTACACTTAAACATTCGTTTGTCCTCGAACGAGCGTAGAGAACATACCTGAAGTAGTGAAAAAATGAGGGTAACTGTTGCGCATATCCTGCTCGGTATCTCAGGTCGCCTCCTCAGCCGGCTGACCCTACCACTGAACCTTCACTGAAGCTATGTTCTTTGACCTTAACTTTCTGATCTGCCTGTCCAATATAGCCATTGGCTCCTCAACATAGGATAGATCCTTGTCCAACTGGACTAAGCTGAAGTACAACACATGCGACGGATCACCGTGATACCTCCAGAGCATCGAAACACGAAATACCTAATGGACTCCAGCCAAACTGGGAGGTAAGGCAAGCTCATAGGCAACCTCCCCAACTCACCTCAAGATCTCAAAAGGGCTAATAAACCTTGGACTCAACTTTCCTTTCTTCCCAAACCTCATGACGCCTTTCATAGGTGAAACCCGAAGCAGAACCGGCTCACCAACCATGTATGAAACATCACAAACCTTCCTGCCTGCATAGCTCTTCTGTCTAGATTGGGTTGTACGGAGTCTATCCTGAATCATCTTAACCTTCTCCAATGCGTCCTGAACCAACTCTGTGCCCAATAGCCTGGCCTCACCCGGCTCAAACCAACCAATCGGAGATCTATACCTCCTACCATATAAAGCCTCATACGGTGACATCTGAATGTTGGACTGATAACTGTTATTGTAAGCAAACTCTGCCAATGGCAAGAAATGATCCCAAGACCCTCCAAACTCAATCACACACGCACAGTGAATATCCTTAAGAATCTGAATAGTGTGCTCAGACTATCTGTCCGTCTGGGGGTGAAATGTTGTGCTCAACTCCACCCGAGTGCCTAACTCCTGTTGCACGGCTCTCTAGAACCGCGATGTAAATTGAGTACCTCTATCCGAAATGATAGAAACTGGAATACCATGAAGACGGATGATCTCCCAGATATAAATCTCCGACAATCGCTCCGATAAATAAGTGGTACACACAGGAATGAAATGAGCATACTTGGTCAGTCGATCCACAATGACCCAAATGGCATCAAACTTCTTCAAGGTCCGTGGGAGTCCAGATACAAGGTCCATGGTGATGCGCTCCCATTTCCACTCTGGAATCTCTATCTGCTGAAGCAACCCACCCGGGCGCTGGTGCTCATACTTCACCTGCTGGCAATTGAGGCATCTAGACACATAAACAACTATATCTTTCTTCATCCGCCTCCACCAATAGTGCTGCCTCAAGTCCTGATACATCTTTGCGGCACCCGGATGGAGGAATACCGCGAACTATGGGCCTTTGCGATCAACTCTTGAAGACCATCAACATTGGGCACACAAATCTGGACCTACATCCTCAATACCCCATCATCTCTGATGGTCACGTATCTGGCATCTCTATGCTGAACCTTGTCCTTAAGGACAAGAAAATGAGGGTCTTCATATTGCTGCTCCCTGATACGATCAAATAAGGAAGACCGGGAAACCACACAAGCTAGAACCCTATTGGGCTCCGAAAGATCCAATGTCACAAACTGGCTGGCTAACACCTAAACATCCATCACCATAGGCCTCTCTGAAGCTGGTAGATATGCCAAACTCCCAAACTCTCCGCCTGACGACTCAAGGCATCCGCTACCACATTGGCCTTGCCCCGATAATACAAGACAGTGGTATCATAATCCTTCAGCAACTCTAACCACCTCCTCTGACGCATATTTAGATCCTTTTGCTTGAGCAAGTGTTGCAAGCTTCGATGGTCAATATAGATCTCACAAGGCACAATGTACAAATAATGACGCTAGATCTTCAAGGCATGAACAATGGCAGCTAACTTGAGGTCGTGGATAGGGTAATTCTTTTCATGTATCTTCAACTATCTGGATGCATAGGCAATCGCCCTACTATCCTGCATCAACACCTCTCCAAGGCCAACTCTCGAGGCATCACAATAGACAGTATAAGACCCGAACTGATAGGCAACATCAAAATTTGTGTTGTAGTCAAAGCTGTCTTGAGCTTCTGAAAGATTGCCTCATACTCATCTTTCCACTGAAATGGGGCACCCTTCTGGGCCAATCTAGTCATAGGGGCCGCAATCGATGAAAATATCTGCACGAAGCGACGATAGTAGCCCGCCAAACCAAGGAAACTACGAATCTCTATAGCTGAGGATGGCCTGGGCCAACTCTATATGGCCTCTATCTTCCTCAAATCCACCCGAACACCCTCACTCAAAATCACGTGTCCTAAGAATGCCACAGAACTCAGCCAAAACTCACATTTTGAGAACTTTGCATATAACTTCTTCTCCCTCAAGGTCTGAAGCATGGTCCTCAGGTGCCGCTCATGATCTTCCCGACTCCGGGAGTACACCAAAATATCATCAATAAAAACAATAACGAATGAATCAAGATATGGTCTGAACACACTGTGCATTAAATACATAAAGGTTGCTGGGGCATTGGTCAACCCAAATGATAGAATAAGGAACTCGTAATGACCATACCGAGTCCTGAAGGCAGTCTTTGAGATATCTGGCTCCCGAATCTTCAACCGATGGTAACCTGAGTGCAAGTCAATCTTAGAAAACACTTGTGCACCCTGAAGTTGGTCAATACGAAGAAAAGGATAATGGTTCTTCATTGTAACCTTGTCCAGCTGGCGATAATCAATACACATACGCATATAACCATCCTCCTTCTTCACGAACAAAATAGGAGCACCCCACGGTGAAACACTGGGTCGAATAAAACCCTTACCAAGCAATTCCTGTGACTGATCCTTCAACTCCTTCAACTCAGGAGGAGCCATATGATACGGAGGGATGGAAATGGGCTAAATGCACGGACAGATCAATGCCAAAATCAATGTCTCTATCAGACGGCATACTCGGAAGATCAGCTGGAAACATATCGGGATAATCCTGTGCCACTGGAATTGAACCAACAGAAGAGGTATCAGTACTGACATCTCTCATATAAGCTAAATACGCGTTTGACCCCTTCTCAACCATGCGCTGAGCTTTAAGAAAAGAGATAAGTCTACTGGGAGTGTGATCTAAATTACCACTCCACACAATATGCGGAATACCTGGCATAGCCAGTGCCACGGTCTTCGCGTGACAATCAAGAATAGCAAAATGGGGCGACAACCAGTCCATGCCCAAAATAATGTCAAAATCAACCATACCGAGTAACAATAAATCCGCTCTGGTCTCAAAACCATGAATAGTAACCAAACATGACCGGTAAACGCGGTCCACAACAAGAGAATCCCTTACATGTGTAGAAACATAAACGGTGGCACTAAAAGAATCTCGAGGCACACCCAAATGCGGAGCAAAGTAAGAAGACATATAAGAATAAGTAGAGCCTAGATCAAATAGAACCGATGCCTCTCTGTGAAAACTAGTATAATATTTGTAATGATGGAGTCAGAGGCAACAACCTCGGTATGAGCAAGAATAGCATAATATCTGGCCCGGCCCCTCTCTCAAGGGCGACCTCTATCTCCCCGACCTCCACCCTTAGCCGGCTGGGCAGGTGGGGTAGCAGCTGGAGCTGTGATCATGGCCTGAGAACTCTGAGGAGCACACTGTAGTTGAGCAGTCTGTAAATATGCACCCCTACCAAGTCTCGGGCAGTCCCTAACCATGTGGCGTGTATCACCACACTCGAAACAAGATCTGGGAAGATGCGGTGGTTGTGTCTGACTAGGGCCAGGTCTTCTGGAATGATCCCTAGAAGTACCCCATGCAGGAGGCGCGCTAGAAATTGGAGGTGCATAGTAAAGGCTCCAGAGGTATAGTCGGAGCTGGAGCACTGCTGGCTGCTGGAAGAGCTGAATGAATGGCGCGACCCACAAAACCTCTACCATACCGACCTGTTACTGGGGTATGGGCACCAGAGTAGTGGCCCGACTCTTGAGACCTCTTGGCCTCTCTCTCCACTCGCTCCCTAGCGAGCATACCCTCGATCCTCCTAGCAATGCTCACTACCTCTTGATAAGTAATGTCCATCTCCAACTCTCGAGCCATGCTAGATCTGATGGGTGGGATAAGGCCCTCAATAAACCTGCGAACTCTCTCTCGAAGTGTAATAACCAACGTCGGTGCATGCCTGGCCAACCTGGTATAACGGATAGCATACTCCGAAACGATCATAGCACCCTGGTGCAAATGCTCAAACTCTACGCGCTATGCGTCTCTGAGACTCTGAGGGACAAACTCTCGCATAAACATATCCGAGAACTGGGTCCAAGTCAGTGAAGCAGCCTCGACTGGACTGTCTACCTCATAAGTGCACCACCAATCATAGGTGGCTCCCCGAAGCTGAAAAGAAGTGAAAGAAACCCCGCTGGACTTCACTATTCCCATAGTGCAAAGAATACGGTGATACTTCTCTAGAAATCCCAAGGCATCGTCTGATGCTAATCCACTGAATACTGGGGGATCATACTTCTTGAACCTCTTAAGTCTCCGTTGCTCGTCCTCTGAAGAAGCTGACCCGTCCTCGGGCTGAACTGGCACTGCAGGCGGTGCAGGAATAATCTCGGGAGCCTGCTCAACCTGCACTCGCTGCTCAAAAGTGCGGACAGTGGGAGTCTGTGCTCCTCCCCCTGCCTGGGATGTGGCTGCAGCAAGGGGAAGGAACCCTGCCTGAGCCAAGGTGGTGTACATACTTATGAACTGAGCCAAGGTCTCCTGGAGAGTTAGAGTAGTAGTGGCATTAGTAGGTGTGCCATGTGCCTGGGCTCCGGCTAGATCTGCTAGTGGTGCCTCGGTGGTAGCTCGCACAGGTGCTCTGGCTGCACCACGTGCGCGTCCTTGACCTCTACCCTGGCCCTGGCCTCTGACGGCTACAGGAGTGGACGTGGGTGCCTGATCATCTCGAGTAGCACGTGTGCTCACCATCTATGAGAGATTAGAAGATAGAAGTTTAGAATTGATTTCAAAAATACCGTATGACAAGGAATTCAAATGAAATAAAGATTTTCCTAAATAGTTACATAGCCTCTCGTAGATAAGTACAAACGTCTCCATATTGATCAGTGAGATTCTAATAAACCGGCCTGCGTTACGTGACTCCTATGAACCTAGAGCTCTGATACCAACTTGTCACGACCCCCGTTCACCCTCCATGAACATGTCGTGATGACACCTAGTTCCTACAACTAGGTAAGACTAACAATACGGAAATTAATATAACTTGTGAAAACGTTTAATTAAATTAAGCAAAACTAGAAGAAAATGGTATATAAGTTCCACCTGGCATATACAACTCAAAAATAAATCGCGGAAGTCTAAAATCTCATCCAAAAACCTGAAAACTCACGGGAACCAAAGGCTAGTAGCAATGTAATATGCTGCTCTAACTCCAAAATGTCTAAAAACCTGAAAGAAAAGGATAGATTAACTACCACAACTGGAAAAGAATAGAGACTCCTGGTCTGCAGACGCGGAAGATATACCTCGAAGTCTATGCTAGATCTCTCCACCGTGAGGATAGTATGCCTGAGTGGAGTTACATGGATCTGCACATGAAAAACATGCGTAGAAGGGGCATGAGTATACCACAGGGTTACTCAGTAAGTACCAAGCCTAACCTCATTGGGTAGTGACGAGGAAGGTCAAGGCCCTACTGAGGTCAAACAACATAATATGAATTAACAATATGAAAACTAATAGTAATAATAAGTACAGCAGTGAGAATAGACAGGTTAAACAAGGAAATAACAACTACACAAAGAACAGAAGAAACACGGAATATGTACAACTCAATACCAATGATAACAATGAGGATCTCCCAGGATACCGTCCTGTAGTGCTTTTCTCAACTGTCCAGTGGATATCTCGAGATACCGTCCCGCAGTCCATCATATGTGTAAATTCGAAGGATCTCCCGGGATACCATCCCGTAGTCCAACTATCAATGTGCAGGGGGATCTATGGGGAATCTAACCTGCAGTCCCAAAGTAAAAATGCAGGGGGATCTACCATGTATCAAACTCGTAGTCCAAAAGTAAACAAAAAAGGGGGGAGCTAACGGAATCTCACATCCGTATTCCCAATGTAAATGCACAACCACAACCAGAAGATACTCATAAATGAAGTACAAAAGACAAAAAGCAGGTAGTACTAACCTAGCATGCTTCACATTGTACAATCAAGGCATCTTAAACAATTAGGCAAGTTGAATCAACTAAACATGCTTTTCTAATCTAACACAGGCTATAATTGCAAGTAAAATAAGGCAAATATGAAGGAAACTAAGTCTCAATATCTTAAGTAAAAATCGGATTTTCAACAATTGACTCAAGTACGCGCTCGTCACCTCGCATACAAGGCACTCAAATACCAAATAACAAATCCTAAGGGGAAAGGTCCCCCATGCAAGGTTAAACAAACCACTTACCTCGAACCGGCTCCAAAATCAACTCGAAATCACACTCTTGCCACGAGTATCCAACTCCAAATATCCCAAATCTATTCAATTCAATTACATATCGTAAATAACATCTCAAGCAACTGATTCTACTATTAAATTCAAAGACAAGACGCGAAATTAGGTAAATGACCAAAACGCGATCGTGATTAAGGAAAATGCTGAGATCCACAAGCTGCTCTGCGCAAACGCGTGAAAGCGCTCGCGAATGCGAAGAACGAATCGGCATAGGTACGTGAGCGCGGATGATGTTATGTGAACACGATGAAGGAACTGGCCTTCCCCCAAGATTAAACAACGCGAACGCGAGAGGGAGGCTGCGATCGCGAAGAGGAAAAGTCTGCAACAACTGAGTTCAGTTTTTCTGCAATTTTTAACAGCACAAAATGCTCCGTTGAGCATCCGAAACACACTCGAGGCCCCCGGGACCCCAACCAAACCTACGGACATATCCCATAACACCATTCAAACTTGTACCTATCCTTAAACCACCTAAAATAATGCGGGAAACGCGAATTAAACAAGGATTTGAGCCTAAGAACTTCAGTTTCCATCTAAACACGCTTTCGATCAAAAACCTAACCAAAACATGTCCGAATGACCTGAAATTTTGTGCATACATCCAAATGAAATGAAGGGGCTACTGCAACTTTTGGAATTCCAATTCGACCACCGAATAAAAAACTCTCTATTGGATTGGAAACTTCAAAAATTCAAACTTCGGCATTTCAAGCCTAAATGAGCTACGGACTTCCAAAATACATTCTGAACACGCTCCCAACCCTGAAATAACCTAACAGAGCTAACGGAACCATCATATTTCCATTCTGAGGTCGTCTTCACACTGCTCTGACTACGGACTATTTTTCAACACTTAAGCTCTCATTTAGGGACTAAATGTCCCAAAACTCTATGAAACCCAACACCGAATGTCCCGGAAAACGAAAATAGCATAAATGAACTTAGGGGAAGCAGTTAATAGGGGATAGGGGAATTAATTCTTAATATGACCGGCCGGGTCGTCACAGGTTTCCTATCGTCCACTTCTTTTATTTTCCTTTTCTATTTCGCCATCCTCTTTTTCATCTTTTTTTTTGTTCCTCTTTCTATGTTTGCCATTTTTTGTGAAGATTCAAAATGATTCAGGAGGTCACAATTTTGATCATTAAGGTTTTGTTTTGGTTTTTGGCCTAGCTCATGTTTAACCAGTTTAAATTCGTAGTGCATTTTGAGTTTCATTTAGTATTCTTTGCTTGTTTTATTTTTTTATCGTAATCAGTGCAATTCTAAAATTGATGTGTTTCAATTGTTGTTTCCATTTGAATTCCAGTAAAACAAGTTTGTTTAGTTAATCATTTTAGTTAAACGTAAGTCGAGGCATTTAGGATCAATAAGTCGGTTTAGGATCATTTCTCTTCAATTGGTTATACTTCTGATTTGGCTGCATAGTTTAATTCCTTTTTTTCTGTCTTTAATTGTTAGTTTCAGTACTTGAACGTAGGTTTTAATAATTTTCCTTTGAAACTCATGCTAAGTATTAGGTTTGGATTGTTATTCTATCTTTGTTCCATTTCTTATGCATTAGGTTTAAAATTTTCCTTCTATGATTAGGATTTTTTTCTATTCTGATTCTGTTCATATCAAAAGAATTTAGGTTGGAGGGTTGATTGCTCAATAATCTAGACCTTTGATCTTTTCTTGTGTGTTAACCTTTTAATTCGCCAACAATTAGAAACCTTAAGGACTTAACTGAACCAAAAATATTTAGGTAAAACTGCAATAAGCAGACTTTAGAAGGACAAATTGGAGTTTTACATTGAGTGAAATATCAAAATGTTCTAAGAATATCACAGATGTCCCTGTCCTTAGCATAAAATGCTTGAATTGGATAAGAAAAAGGACGGACAGTTGTATAGAAATGATGTACTATTTTGAAATTTCAAAAAAATGAGGTCAGAATATTCTTTTCTTAGATGCTATTTAGGCACTCTACATAAAGAAAAGCTTTCCCTCAATCTCAGGGGAGTCAGCCTTAATTTCTGCACAAAAATCTCTGAAAAAAATACAATCAGATTTTTTTTAGAACTTTAAAGAGCATTCCAAAAGTTTTCAGCTACTGGTCTCTTGTGCAGAAGCTTTCATTTCTTTTTCTGAGTTCCACATTAAATCAAAGTCCAATTTCTTTCAAAGATTTTGAGATTTTGTTTTGCAAAGGGGTTCGAATTTAAAACTGTGATCCTACTGGTTATTGGCTACTATTCCATTGACTGCTTGTTTGGATTTTCTTTGCTGTTTTCTCTGAAGATTCACAGCTTTATTTCTGCTCTTTGTAACCAGGTATACTTTGAGCCTTGAATCATGAATGAAATGCAAACCTGCTTTGAAGAAGTGTACTGCTACTGTGGAGTTTAGGATCCATGTTTAAATTTCAGCTCCTTTTAATGTTTTCAAGTTGTTTGACCTTTGTTCTTAAGATTCTTCTTCTCTATCCTGTACGAAAATAGTTTAAGTTTGCTTATGCTCTTCCATGAATCCGCTAGGAAGCTTAGTATCGAAGTGCTGAATATTATCTCTTTCATGTGTTAAAATCCAGTTTAAATGGTTTAGTTTAAAACATTGAATTTCAGTTTGCTTTTACATGTGTTTTAAGTTATTTGGTTGTCCAGTGCTCTCAGCCATGTACAAAGTATCCTGGATCTGTTTTGACAGTCAATAATTTCCTTTTAGTGAGGATTTTCACGTGAGAATGTCTGAAATTAGATCATCTTTGTATAGATTTCAAGAAGGTAAAACAGATCTAACAATTTATCTGGCTGCATGATAAATTTTGACTAGTATATTAAGCTTAGAATGTAGTATTTCGTTATCAAGTGTATTCATTTAGATCGTCACTAATCTCAGCATGTTTTAAAAGAAATGATTGTATAGCTGAACTTAAAGTAATGTATGAATAGTCCGAGGTTTACTTTTATTCTTGCTAAATGAATGATAATAGTCAAGGTCCAGCATGTTAAGCATTTTATTTATAATTGGTGAAAATATGGCTATACACATGTGGTGATGAGTTAAGCCTTAGTAGGCCTTGGTTGTTTGAGGCGCTTTGGGCCTGACAATGGCCCAAGTCAGGCTGGCAAGCCGAAAAGGGGCCTTTTCGTGTGCATCCTCGTTATGTCTTATGTTTGGGCTCAATTTTGAGCCCAGTTGGTTTCGTCCTTATTTTCTTTTAGTAATCACCTTTAATAATATATCGGGCCTACTACTGGCCCAGTTTCTTACCAATAGGTAATACCTGCCTTATATTCCCCCGCATATAATTAACAACTTTATTTTAATTCCAAAGTAGTTAAGTAAGAACTCCTTTCTATTACCTTAATTAAACAAGCTTTCTAAAATTGAGGTGTGACATCTTTCACTAGATAACCTATGGCCCTTATATAAATATTGACTTAGTATTAAAATGACCCTAAAACTCGTAGTTTGCTTTATGCTCGATTTAGGCTAGTAATGTGATTATATATATGTTCACGTAACATAATTGCAAATATAATTCTTAAAAGACTCGAAGGATGCATTCGTGCAACTTTAACCAAACTTTTCCTTAATAAAACAAACAAAGCGTCATTAATTGTGGACACGTTCACGTGACATGATTTTGACGCGCCAAAAGAAAAGAATATACGTACGCGTAACTCAATTCTTTAATTACGAATAATCAAGTGATTTAAAAGAGATAAAAAGATAAATGCACATAGGTCCTAAAAATAAGTAGTTAAACAATTTAAGCCAAGTAATAATCACTAAGCGACCTTGCTAGAACCACAGAATTCGGGGGTGCCTAACACCTTCCCTCGTGTTAACAGAATTCCTTATTCAGAATTTCTGGTTAGCAAACTTCAAATGAAAAGTCAAAATTTCCTCAATTTGGGATTCAAAAATAAACCGGTGACTTGGGACACCAATCAAAATATTCCAAGTAGCGACTCTAGAAATAAATAAAATAATCCTATTTTGAATAATGTCACTTTAATTGGAAAAACTCCTATATATCCCCTTCGGGATGTGTAAAAAGGATATGTGACAGCTCTGGCGACTTTGCTGGGGATAAGAACCCAGAACTTCTGGTTTAGGGTTCAAGAATTCGAGCTTGTTAATGTGATTTTTATTTGGCTTTATTGTTGAAATTACTGTGTTTTGTGAACTTAATGTGCTAATTGTCATTTACCGCTTTGATATTACTTGAACTGTATTTAAATGTCTTCTTATTCCACTCATCTGAGTCTTTTGAAAATGGTGCACACGTTCGTGTGGTCTACTTTTTTTGTAGAAAATATACCAAATAAGACGGGTCTGAGCAAGCAACAAGGCCGGGCAGACTTTCATGCTCCCGGTACGTTGCCCCCTTTCGACCCCAGTTGTCCGCTCGGGTAACCCAAGTCTAATCCACAAGCCCTAGGTTTTAAACCTAGAATAACGTAACCTCATGTCGCATCCCTAGTAGGAACGATTATTTGCATCACGTACGTTTGACTTAGGGGACTCAACACAGGGATTGGGTCCGTCTAGGACAGGTGTACCCAAAATAAAGACCATCCTGATGCATCCTACGTGCTATGTGAATATTTATCTTTTTTTTCTTGCATGTTAACCGGTTAGGAAGAGGAAATAAAAGAGAAAAACCAAGAATGAGGTAGGATAGAAAATTTACTCGGATTCTAAAAATCCTGGTATTTGAAAATATCCTGAAACTCGGCCGAATTTTTGAAAAAAAAAAGAGAAAAAGAAAATGTATTTAAGAAGAGTGAGTCAAATATCATATTTTTATGACAAAACTACCCGAACTACGCAGGTCTGATTCTCACCGGATATGGGATACGTAGGCAACCCACATAAGGTTATTCATTTTTTTTAAAAAGATAAAAGATGTTTCAGGGTTTTGGTCAAAACAATAAGCCGGCCAAGCTTCGGTTGTATTTAAGTTGTTTCTTACCGGAATAGCCTTAGATTACATTCCAATTGTCGAAAGGCTATTTTTAGGAGGAATAGGCAAAATGGTGTTTTTTTTCCAATAAAATACTTACTCCCGGCCTCAAAATTTGTTTGGAATTGTGAAGGGGCCATGTTTGCAAAATCGACCATTTTGCTAACATAGCAATAAAAGAGGCCCTTGTCCGTTGATTTTTAGAAAACTTGTTTTGCAAAAAGAGTCCATAAGAGTCAACCCTAACCTTAACCCTCCACAGTTACAAATGAATACAGTCCAGAAATCATCGCAAACTGTCATAGAAAGGGCTCGGGTGCAGCTACGTAGGTGGTGGGGTGATTTAGATGAAGATGGCCAAGTGTGGATAAAATAGCAATTGGGTCCCTTGGTAGACATCATGCACATCAAGCCACGAGAGGATTTAATTAAGGTTTTAGTAACCTTTTGGGATCTCGTTCACAATGTGTTCCATTTCGTGGATTTTGAGCTCACTCCCACTCTAGAAGAAATAGCTAGGTATATTGATTTCACCCAAGAGTTAAGAAAGCAGCAACTCATATTCCCTAGGGCTCCCTCAATGCACAAGTTCTTTGATCTTTTGAAAATTAGCAAACAAATGAGCAAGGACCGCGCGAGCAAAGGGAGTTGTTCTTTCTACTTCATGTATTTCAAGTTTGGACACTCAGCTAGGTTTGAAACACATGAGAAGGGGTTGAATAGAAAACAGGACAATAGCATATGGCAAATTCATCGACGGTTTGCTTTTATCGTGGCATTTCTTAGAATCATGGTATTTCCGAATTCTGAGGGTACAATAGACTTTCGTATAGCCAGAATTGCACAGGTCCTCGTCGACAAAAAAGATCACACACTTGTCCCATTAGTGCTGGCGAACTTTTACCGAGCATCAATATTGTGCAAATATGGGGGTCAGTTCTTCGAAGGCTATAATATTCTTCTTCAGATGTGGATGATCGAACACCTTCACCATCATCCTAAGTTCATGAGATATGCTTCAGATGGCAACAATTTCATCAAAAGGTATGAGGAAAGGGTGGAAGATTACAAACCACCGGAAGGGTATGAAGGATGGGTTTCCTATTTGAGAAAATTGAGAGCGGATCAAATGGAATGGACCATAGGATGGCTCCCAATAACAGAAATCATCTATATGACCGCTTCAAAGGGCTACTTGATGGTGATTGGAGCAAGAATTATACAACCATATGCACCACAAAGAGTTCTGAGACAACTGGGAAGATATCAGGTGATACCCGAAGAGGCAGACCAAAGCACTCAAGTCATTGAACTACACCCAGAAGCGATGATACCCGAGGCTTTAGTTCAAATAGACTGGAATTGTTTGTAGACTTCAAATGGAAAGTCAAAATTTCCTCGATTTTGGATTAAAAAACAAACCGGTGACTTGTGACACCAATTAAAATATTCCAAGTGGCGACTCTAAAAATAAATAAAATAATCTCATTTAGAATAATTTCACTTTAATTGGAAAAACTCTCATATATCCCCTTTGGGATATGTAAAAATGAGGTATGACAGCTGGTGTTAAAGAAAATCTTCCCGCATTAAGATTAAGCCAAAGGGAAGTTTTTCCCCAACTGGCAGGGTCCATACATGGTTCACTGGGTTCGGAAAGGAGGAGCCCTTATACTTGCTGAATACGGAGAAGTTTGGCCAAACCCAATCAACTCATATGCAGTCAAGCATTACTATGTGTAATTTTCATACTTTCCCTATATGATGTAATTAAACTACGTATGACCTAATTCCCATTTAAGAGGGGATACGTAGGCATCCTTATGGGTTCGGTCACAATTCAATAAAAATTTCTTTTCCCCCAGCAATTGGAAATTGGGGCAGAACTTT
The DNA here is from genome assembly GCA_026770625.1 of Nicotiana glauca. Lineage (NCBI taxonomy): Eukaryota > Viridiplantae > Streptophyta > Magnoliopsida > Solanales > Solanaceae > Nicotiana > Nicotiana glauca. The sequence continues at coordinate 36,753 of MU756948.1, forward strand.
GAGGAGGGCCCTCGAAATTCCAAAGTAAGTTCAGCTGATCATCACTAGCAGTAGTCGGAAGCATCAACCCAATAAACTGGGGCAGAATTTTGAGGAGGACCCTCAAAATTTCATAGCAAGAAAGGTCGCCACGTCTTGAGCCACTTCACAGTCATCGGTTCATCTAAAAAGTTGTTTCGTAATTGTATAATTATGTCATATGTTTTTTTACAAATTCATGCATATTTATTTCTAAAATTGCTTCATTTAGCAACGCTACCCCAATAATGCATACAGTATCACCGGATCAAAGCCAAGCAAGTCAAGCAGAGCTACTGGGGACGCGAATTGACCTCCCTCTCTACAAACTCACATTTTTTCTTTGGATGTAGGCACTTGGATCGCAAAAGCATCTGACATACTATACACACACGAGACAAACATTGTTCATGAATACAACTCGTGAAATTGTTGCACTTACCAGCATTTGCTATCCACGTTTGCTGGTGATATTCCTTGTATTACATTATCCCCAGCAGTCACAATATCACAACTTGTTGTCAGCTAGGGAAGCTATATCACCATTTGTCCTTTTTATTTCTTGTATAAGGCTACCATTCTCCCTTCTAAGACTAAACACTGTCTCTATATGCATTTTTTCCGCATTGCATACGGCTATCATTCAGCCTTTCGAGACTAAATACTGTCTCTATCTGCATTTTTTACCTTTCTGCCTTCCGAGACTAAACACTGTCTCTATCTGCATTGTACTGCATTGCATAAGGCTACCATTCAGCCTTCTGAGGCTAAACACTGTCTCCATCTATATTTTTCTACATTGTATAAGGCTTCCATCCTGCTTTACGAGACTAAACACTGTCTCCATCTGTATTTTATTGCATTGCATAAGGCTACCATTCTATCTTCCGAGACTAAACACTGTCTACATATGATTTTACTGTATTGCATAAGGCTACCATTCGGCTTTCTAAGGCTAAACACTATCTCCATCTGCATTTTTCTGCATTGTATAAGGCTACCATTCTGCCTTTCGAGACTAAACACTATCTCCATCTGTATTTTACTGCATTGCACAAGGCTACCATTCTGCCTTTCGAGACTAAACACTGTCTCCATCTGCATTTTCTGCATTGCATAAGGCTACCATTCGACCTTCCGAGGCTAAACACTGTCTCCATCTACATTTTTGTGTATTGCATAAGGCTACCATTCTGCTTTCCGAGACTAAACACTGTCTCCATCTGCATTTTACTGCATTGCATAAGTCTACCATTCTACCTTCCGAGACTAAATACAGTCTCCATCTGCATTTTTTCGGCATTGCATAAGGCTACCATTCTGCCTTCCGAGACTAAACATAGTCTCAATCTGCATTTTTCACATTGCATGGCTGAGAGATCGCCACCTTACTTGCATTTGCATGGCTGAAAGATCGCCACCTTACGTACGTTTTCATGGCTGAAAGATTGTTTCCTTATCTACATTTGCATGGATGAAAGATTTCTGCCTTATCTATATTTGCATGGCTGAAAGATCGCCACCTCATCTACATTTGCATGGCTGGAAGATCACTATATCATCTACATTTGCATGGCTGGAAGATCGCCACCTTATTTACATTTGCATGGCTGAATGATCGCCACCTATTGCATCTCATGGGCTGAAAGATTGCCAAATACTGCATCTCTTGGGTTGAAAGATCGCCAAACTATCTTAAGCCATCATTGTTCAGAGGCACCATTTGCATAGCCCGAGAACACCATGCAATGGCCTGAGGATCCCTGTTAATCTTTTGCATATCATTATTCAAAGGCGTCAAAGTTCAGAGGCATCATTCCCATAGCCCGAGAGTATCATTTTATGGCATGTGAATCCTTTATTATACGCTTCATTTCCCAGGACATCATGGTTTAAAGATGTCATTCTAATTGCCCAAAGACAACATTCATGGTCCGACGGGAATGTGCATGTATTTCTTATTTGTAGGTGAACAGGCGAGCAATGTCCATCTTGACAGGAGCAATCCCGCTCCAGTTCTCGCAGCCCTATTAGACTTTAACCATTCACCCCGTCTTGAATATTGCGTTCGTTCTTGAAAAGTCTCTATCGGCATACTCCACCGACAGATTCTAAACTACATATGGCCTGATTCCTGTAAGATCAGGGATATGTAGGAAGCTCAGAAGAAAGAACACGGCCAAACCTCTTCAAACTATTTCGCCAGGTCAAAATTGGCTATCATATCTTTACGCGACAACTCCTTCATCCTTCCCAGGTAAAGAGGGGCAGCTGTAGACACCCAATTTTTTCCTAAATATTTTAACATAAAAAATACTTTCAAATATCATATGTATGCATATATAGGTATGTCCAAATGTTTTATTCTTTTCTTTAATTTTTAAAGATTTTTTAAATCAATTTATTGCCCTATCTTATCCTGAAAAACTCAATAATTATTTCTAAAATTACCATTTTGGTGATTCATTTATTGGCATATCATATATATATGCTAAAATATAGCTAATGTAATTTTTTTATATTTTTACAAATTTATTTAGTATTTTTTAAAACTAAATTGCATACAATTGCAACATTAGCCTCTTTTAGATTTAATTATGTTTATGTCTATATAAAGTAGGTCCAACATTTTTAATTTGATAATTATGTATTATTAATCATTTTAGTACCCTTAATTTATTTTCAGAAATTATTTTACTATTTGTTATAAAATAAATAAGGGAAAAGTGGCTATTTAAAATCTGACCCTATTTTGTTTCAATTGTAGCCTGGATTGAACCCCCAATTTTAAACCCAATTACCCAGCCCAAATCCTAATTATACCCGACGCCCGAACCAATTAAAATAACCCGCTCGGATCCCCTACATACCCATTCAATCTAGGTCGTTGATCAAAATGATCAATGGCCACCAAATCCTCTTTCCATAATTAATCCCAAATGACCCCTAAACCCTATCATTTCTCACCCCCAGCCGCCTCCGAATCCCTTCCTCTCTCAGTTCTCTCTCAAACCCTAGCCGCCGCCCTCAACTACCACCCTAAAACCACCTAAATCAATGGCTTCCAAAGCCATTGGAAGCCTGTATCTACCTCTTATGGCTTCTACATGCCCGATTATCATGGTTTCAATGCTAGATCCTGGAAAAGTCTGGTCCAGACCTTGTATTGATTTAAATTCTATGGTTGTCTTTGGTTATCTTTGACCTCGCTCCGTCCAGCCATGGCTATTCAAGCCTGACTCTTGATTTCTCCTGCTTAGATCGATGATTTTCCAAGCCTTTCTCACTATCTGTGTTCTTTTGAAACCCTAGCCTTTGAGGTTATTCTGATTTCTGTAGATCTGTTTTAGATTTGTGTTTACTCTAAACTTCTAAACTTTTTTCTGAAGATTTCTTTCAAAACTCTGCCTTCAAAACCCCTTTTATCTTTTTCGATTTAGGTTTTGTTATGTTATTTCGAAGCTTTCTTTGATTTTTTTTTTTTTTGACATGTTCTACTGTGTCGTTCTTCTACTTGAGTTTTCATGTTAAGGGCCTTAACCTTTTTGAGATTTTTGAATTTATTTTTGTTAGTATTTGTCTGGTTGACTTGTTTTTCATCTCTAGAATAGATTGATGGTGAAAAAAACCTAAAATTTTGGGTTCATTCGAGTTCTGAGACTATTTGCTGTGTGATTTACTTGTCCATCATCTCTGAATTTAATTGGTTTCAAAACCCTAATTTCTTTGGACCTATTCGAGCTTCTGAAGTTGCTTCATCTGTTCCTCGACTAGGTTTAAAATCTTTTATTTCAACATTCCTTTTTTTATGTGATTCTAACTTTCTACCATCATTGAAACTCGACTATATTTTTCAAAAAGGTCTTTTTACTTGACCTTTTGCATGCTTCTGATACTCTCTCTTTTCTCTTTACTAATTTGATAAAATTGACCTATGTGACTACCATGTTTCGATAGTTCACTACCTACTGACTTTGTAATTGTTATTGCATGATGCTTCTCTTTGTCATCAGTTCAGCCTCGCATGCCTAATGTTTATACACTTTTTATATGCTAAATTTCCCTCTAAAATGACCTTCAATTGTGGACTGATTTCAAACCATTTCTTGTATAATTCTGATTACACTCGTGTGTTAAGTAGCTGAATTTTTCCTTGTTTTACTGATATCCCTGTTTCTTGGATTGATTTGAAAACTTCCCTTTAGACTTTCGATTCCCCTATTCTTAGATTGGTTTATTTGTTTATTCATGGGAACCCATGTTATTCTCTCCAAATCAGTAATTTTAAATCCCTGACTCCTTAATTTACTATGTGCTGATTGTCTCTATATTCTGCAAATTTATTGTATTTCTTACCTTATTTTGTTAACCGAGTATTTCAAAGATTCTTCATTAGTTATTCCCTTAATTAAACCTCTATGTACTTACCCCTAATTGTCTATTCTGCACATGATGCTTTACTTGAGTTCTTTCCTTAAATGTTTTCTGCCCATTACCGTTTAATTTTAACTCCTTAATTGAAGGAAGTCTTTGATACTGATTTGATTTTTAATTAGTACATAGTTCCATAATTACTACTAAACTATGATTCTTGCCTTATTTTCTACTTGATTTCAAACTATAAATACCTTTCTCTTTCATTAGCACACACACAAACACTTTGAGTTCTAAAATCACTTACACTCAAAACATTCTCTCCTGCTTTACTGCTTCCACTGTGACCTATTTAGTTGGCTGAAAGCCAAAACTATATTTCAAAATCCTGCTACCTTTCCTTTACTATATTTTTCTTCTTCAAACTAGTATGTTTTGATTAAAATTTCAGCATGACAACAACATGTTTACTTAATACTTTTGCCTTCTTGTCTGCCTACTGCTTGTGTTTAATTCAGTACTTTGTTCTAGCAAGCTGTAGTTTCTTTCTTCCTATTCTTAATCTATGTATTAAGTATCCTAAACCCCTACCCCAATGTGTTTGATACTAATGGTTTGTTTGAGGCATGACAATATTGAGCATTGCTGTCCATGACTCAAACTTGATTCCCCTGGGATCATAACCTCTATGTATTCTCTAGTATTGTGTGTTCTGGTGGGCTTATGGGCATGCTAGCATTTGCTATTATTGTGCATGCCCAAAGTTGACCCTTGCCTAAGTACATAGGCTCTTTTCAATTTCCCAACCACTGGACCCCTTTTTGTATGAAATTATCAAATTGTTTATGGCTGTTTCCCAGCACCTCTTTCCCTCTCCTTTATTCCCTCATAACTCTATTTCTTCACTTGCACTTTCTCTTAGACTTAAGTTCTGCCCCTCTCTTATGAGCCTTACCTTGGGACCCATGAGCTCCCTTTGAACTTGGACACTTGAGGGCTGGCACTTCTACACTGCACTTGTCCCTATTCTGGTGATACAATTTGGGTGTGAGCACTGCCCTGAGTCCCATTGAGGCTCTTAGGGAACTCTGGCACACTCAAATTAGAGAAAGGCTTTGGATCAATGGTCTTTGAGTTGGTCTATCTCATAACTCATAGAGGAAGTCAAGAATCAGGATTCCTCTGGTTGTACTTTTCTGACTTAATTTATTATTCTGGTTTGTAATAAGTTGTAATAAATATTTGAGGCTGGCTAGTGAAAAAAGGTCGGTAACTATGCATACAAGGGTAGAAATCATGCATATAGGGTGTTTTAATTTCTGCATATTCAAACTTCACCTAGAAACCATGCCTATAGGCTGTTTTAACTTCTGCTTATTCAAATTTCACCTAAAAACCATGCCTATAGGGTGTTTTAACTTCTGCGTATTCAAATTTCACCTAGAAATCATGCCTATAGGGTGTTTTAATTTTTTCATATTCAAATTTCACCTAGAAGCCATGCCTATAGGAATATTTTAATTCTACATATTCAAACTTCACCTAAAAGCCATGCCTATATGAATATTTTAATTCTACATAATTTAAACTTCATTTAGATACCATGTCTACAAGGTTTAAAACAAGTTTCTGCATTTAGATACCATGTCTATAAGGTTTAAAACAAGTTTCTACACTTAGACACCATGTCTATAAAGTTTTTGCAATCAGATACCATGTCTAAAAATCAGTAATGCATAGAAATCATGCCTATAGGGATCCTCGAGCAATTCTAATTCATTTCATTAACAGTCAATGTTAAATGTAAAATCAGTAATAGTAGATGCTATAATCTGCAAAACCTGTAACCAACTTATTTACTTTTTGTACATTCTGCATCTCTTTTAATAATCTAAGTCTCTCACTTAACAAGTTTAACAAGTATGCATATAGGACTTCAAACAAGTCATTTTGAGCCTTACTATCTTATCACCTTCTAAAAATCAGTAGATATCATGCCTATAAGACCCCGTCTAAACACTTAGGCAAGCCTTAGAGTAATAACTGTGAACTGAATCTATTTCTATTAATCATTACAACCAGCACGCATGCCTGATTTGGACTTCTTATCTGAGTTATGTAATAAACCAATCTGTCTCAATATTTAAACTCCCTCGTCTTTGGTATTTTTAATCAGGCCTAAAAAGTCATGCTAATTATATGCTCTTTTTGTTTAAGGGGGTATATATGAGCCTTTGTTTGTTTATATGCTTTCCCAAAAAATATGCAATATGTGTTTTTGTATGTCGCCTCAGAGTTCTTACCTTTGAAACTTCCGATAAGCCTAATATCCCTCCCTTTTAGGATTTGTAGTCCTAAGTGCCTCCGGGATTGATAGGAGTGGGATGGGTAATAGCATGCAATAAGTAATGGAGACCGACCCGTGATTTAAATACCTTAATGGGGTGGGAAGGGTGGGAAGGGTAGATATGGATATGATGACCACGCGATAATGTCACGTGTAGCCCCTCATTGAGGAGAGATTACCAGACATTATGTGGGGTGATCCATATTTTTAATAAACCTAGGACCCCCTTCCTTTATTCTTCATTTCTTTTCTTTCAGCATTTTAGCTCCTTATTTAAAAATCGGCTTTTCTAATTATTCTTTCAAACTTTGTTTACTTTCAAACTATTATGTGTTCAAATCCCCTCTTATTTGAGCCTTATCTACCTCTACGTTAATTGCACCTCAATTTATAATAATTGTCTGGTCGGGAACCACACTAGTAGATTCTGAGGGGTGCCTAACACCTTCTCCTTAAAATAATTTCAAGCTCTTACTCTATCTCTGGTTATTCAAATCAAACTCTTTTGGTGCCCTAATTCACCCTAATCATTAGGTGGAGACTCTTCAATTGCAAACCTAGTTCCCAAAAGGAATGAGTTGTCCCTCCAAATGTCATAAACTCAATTTTGCGAGAAAAAGGGGGCGTGATAGGGGTCCATGGGGATGTGTTCACGGATCTCAAGAGCCTTCAGTATATTTTCAAATAGAAAGAGTTGAATCTGAGGCAGAGAAGATGGTTGGAGTTACTCAAGGACTATGACATTGACATTCTCTATCACCCGGGAAAGGCTAACATTATGGCTGATGCTCTTATTCGAAAATCTATAGGAAGTTTGGCTCATTTGAAGGCGCATCTGAGGCTATTGGCCTGGGAGTTTCATCAGTTGTCCAGTTTGGGAGTTCACCTTGCGGACTCTTATGCATAATAGGGCGGAATCATCGCTCGTGGTAGAGGTGAAAGAAAAGCAATTCAATGATCCATTATTGGCACAGCTGAAATAGGGGATTCATAAACACAAGACCATAGCTTTTTCCTTTATCACAGATGATGGTACCCTACGGTACCAAGGCCGCCTATGTATTTCGGATATTGACGATCTTCGGGAAAGGATCATGGCAGAATCTCACACTTCCAAGTACCAGTGCATCCAGGTTCTACAAAAATCTATCATGATCTTAAGGAAATTTATAGGTGGAACAACATGAAGAGGGATGTGGTGGACTTTGTGGCAGGGTTTCCGAACTGTCAGCAAGTGAAGGCCGAACATCAAAGGCCCAGTGAATTGGCTCAAAGCATAGAAATACCAATATAGAAATGGGAGATGATCAACATGGATTTTGTGGTGGGGTTACCGTGAAGTCCGTGCAAGTTCGACTCAATTTGGGTGATAGTGGATCGACTCACAAAATCAACACACTTCTTGCCAGTCAGATATACCGACACCGCAAAGCAGTATGCTTAGTTGTATATCAAGGAAATAGTCAGGTTGCATAGCACTCCAGCCCCAATCATTTCAGATCGAGGGACTCAATTCATGGCCAACTTTTGGAAGAAATGTCAGCAAGGTTTGGGCACTCGCGTAAATCTTAGCACAGCTTTTCACCCCCAGACTGATGGGCAAGCAGAGCGGGCTATTTAGACGCTTGAGGATATGTTGCATGCTTGCTCTCTTGATTTCAAAGGTAGCTGGGATAATCATTTTTCACTTATAGAGTTTGCTTACAACAATAGCTTCCATGCTAATATCCAGATGGCACCGTTTGAGGCGATGTATGGTAGAAGATGTTGGTCTCCCATTGGGTGGTTCGAGGTCGAAGAAGCTTAATTAATAGGGTCGGACCTCGTGCACCAGGCCATAGAGAAAGTCAAAATTATTAAGGAAAGGTTCAAGACTGCTCAGAGTCGCTAAAAGTCTTATTCGGATATCCGTCGTAGGGATTTGGAGTTCAAAGAAGATTATTGGGTATTCTTAAAGGTTTCCCCCATTGAGGGTATCATGGGGTTTGGAAAGAAAGGAAAATCGAGCCCAAGGTATGTCAGACCATACAGGATCATCTAGCGGATTGGTCAGGTGGCATACAAGCTTGAGTTGCCACCCGAGATGTCATTGGTACACCCAGTCTTTGATGTGTCTATGTTGAAGAAAGTAGTTGGGGATCCGTCTACTATCGTACCAATTGAAACTATTAAGGTCAATGAAGAACTATCATACGAAGAAGTTCCAGTCGTCATTCTTGACCGGCAGGTCTGGAAATTGAGGAATAAGGAAATTGCCTCCATAAAGGTGCTATGGAGAAACCAACAGGTTGAAGAGGCCACTTGGGAGGCCAAGGAAGAAATGAAGAGGAAGTACCCACATTTGTTTGTTTAGCCATGTAATAGCTTTCATCTATTTGGTCCCTATGAACTCTATATCCTTGAGTTGATCTATATAAAACTATTCTGTTTCATTTTGGTTTTATGATTGTGTATGCAGCCACGGTTAGAATTGTACAGGTTATGTTGTGTTTATGGAATATGTAAATGTTGTTAGGGTATAATTATGGGGCTCTCTGACCTGTGGTTAGGCCTAGATTCAAAGGAGACTCTGGCAAAATTTTTAGAAATTTAGTGAGTTAGCCAAATTCGGGGCTATTGAGGTGTTCCATGATTATGAGAAACTCATATTGCATAAAGATTGCTCATGATTGAACCTTAATCCTCATTCGGGGACGAATGATCCTAAGTGGAGGAGGATGTAAGGCCCCGTGAAAATTTCTACCCAAAACTCAAAGAGCTGGTAGCGCCATCTTAGAAATACATGTTAGAAATGTGTAAATATGGACCCTTTGGACCGATCTATGCATTAAAAATTCAAGAATTAAAGTTTCCCAAAAAAGTTTGATTATGCGGTCAAGAATGCGGTCACATAATAGGTATACGAACCGTATAGTTGCCGCAGAGTGAGTCAGTGTTTTGGTCAAATTTGAGGTCAACTATGTGGTCAATTATGCGATCGCATAACCAATATGCGGACCGCATAGTGTCGCATAATTTCCTTGGGATTTTGTAAGGGATAATTCTGCGGTGCATTATGCGACCGTAGAACGGGTATGCGGACCACATTTCTATCGCATACCCAAACAGTGTCTTGGGATTTTGGGGAGCATTTTGCGGTCCATTATGCGGACCGCATGTCAGCTTTGCGATCGTAGATTTGAGTCGAGCTCCTATTTTCTAATTTTTAAAACCCGACCCCCTGTCGATGTATCTTGTACAGTTTCTCATTTTGAGCCTATTTCTTGGTACTTTTAGAGTGAGAAAGAGGGTCTAAGAGAGGGGAAGTGCCTAGCATAAAAACAAATTGCTCCACAAATCTTTGTTAAACATTGAGGATAATCAAGTGAGGCACCTAAACCTTCATCCCAAAAGGTAAGACTTCATCACCTCAGCTCTTAAATTTCAAACATAGCCATAAGGGGTCATTAGTGAGGTAATTTATGGGTATAAGAATAGATTTCTTGCATGCATACAAGATCATGGAGTATTAAGAAGTTGTGAACTAAAAAGAAAGCAATTAGGGCATAAAATGATAGAAATTTCTTTTAAAAGGGACATAAGATTACAATGCACCCCTAGTATTTGATAATATGCTCAGACGAGCTAGAATTCTAATCTTGTCCCTAATTCTTAGTTCAATTTGTAATTCTTATACAATAGATCGAAGTGCTAAAAGTTCTAAACTTTTGTAAGGATTAAGGAAAGCTATATTGAGGTATGTATGGCTAAAACCCCGTCTTTTAGAAATTGAGCGTCATCGGTGATAGTGTGAACATGGTAAGATTAAAGTTGAATTGTTGCATTAATCATTATTTTACATAAGTTGGTATTGTAACCTTATATGTGTGAAAAATGTGTCTCAACATGATCAATGTGCTATCTTGATAAATTGAAAGGGGGAAAAGTGTGAATTACGTATTGAAATGTTTAGACCTTAGATCAAGATTGAAGCTGCATATATTGTGACATCTATGTGAAGTCTTATCCATGCTTACAATTTAATTTGCTCTTGTGTGCACCTTCTGTCCAAAATGAAAAAGGTAATATTGAAAGTGGGGATGATGTAAAATGCAGCCCAGTGCCAAAAGTGATGTGATAAAGTTGTGGCCCCAAGTGCCTATAAAATGAGATATGTGAAACGAAATGATTGAACAATGCCTTGGTAAGGCGACCTAGACGATCGGGTCGAGATCGGACTCCGCTCAGGAATAGTGGTGGTAATGTGAAGGAATTCTGGAAAAAAGGGGAAAATGAGATTGTGATTGAAGCGTGTGTAACAAATGAGGCAACCTAGCCGATTGGGTCGAGATCGGACTCCGCTCAAGATAGCGGTGGTATCGTGAACAAATGATGAATCGAATGAAATGCCCTAAAGCTAAAGGCTATTGAAACATGATGTGAAAATTTAGGGTTCTTCATTATTGATGATGTTGTGATAGTTTAAAACTTTGAGTTATATTTGTGATTTCTTATTCTTGTATAAAAGATCTTTCTAATTAGATGGTGTTTAGTTATACATACTAGTACTATTCCTTGGTACTAACGTCCCTTTTGCCGGGGGTGCTACATTTTTAAATAAATGTCGGTGGCTCTATAGCGGACAGTGCCGATCGTGGATAGCGGAGTGTCCTCATCCCAAAGGCTTGGTGATCCCCTTTCTTCTTCAAGGGGGTTATGATGTACTTCTTGTTGTAGACTTCTATTTTTGATTTATAGTCGGGGCCTTGTTGTCGGCATTGTCATTATTCGTCTTTTGCATCCATAGAGGCTCCGTAGACATTGTTTGGGTTTGGTTGGTTGGGTTAAGGATCTATGTACAACTCTATTCTCTAGTTCGTCTAGCAATGACTGCATAAAATCTAGGAAACTTAACCATGATTTATGATTTTTGTGTGTGTTTATATATAAATATATGAACTAACAATGTCGAATTCTTAAGTTTGCTCTCGTCTAAATAATCGAAAGCCATATTTCCTTAATCATATTGAGTTGGGTAGTAAGTGTCAATAAGCCTTGCTTAGTTGGGTTCTCTCAATTGAGCGCCGGTCGCGCCTCCCGATGTTGGGGCGTGACATGGCACCTAGTCTCTACGACTAGGTAAGCCTAACAATATAGAAAAAAAATAAACAAAATTGGTGGAAGAAATAATTAGAATGCAAACTAATAGAATGAAACAGTATTTAAAATGCCACCTGGCATATACAATACAACTTCTCAAACTAAGAACACTTCCCGAAACCCAGAAACCCATGAATCACAAGCTAAGAATACTACATAGCTCTAACTCCAGAATGTCTAACAAAGCAAAAATAATACAGAAGGGCTAATACTCAAAAGCAAGAATAGAAAGGGACTCCTCGGTCTGCGGACGCGGCAGATATACCTTGAAGTCTCTACAGAAGCATCTCGCCTCAAGGATGATAAGATTGAGTGAAAGTGCCTGGATCTGCATATGAAAAACAAGTGTAGAAAGGACATGAGTACACCACAGCGGTACTCAGTAAGTGCCAAGCCTAACCTCAGTTGGGTAGTGACGAGGAAGGTCAGGGACCTACTGAGGTTAAATAAATAATCAAGTGACAAGATAAAGTAAGCAGTGAAATTGAGAATCTATTGTAGGAATATATACAGCACAATAAGAGTGCAATAACGGAAATAGAAATAAAGGTCAAACACAAAGGAATACCACTCATAGCAAGGTTGATAATCGGGGATCTCTTAGTATCCCGAGGATCTCTTTGTATCCTCAATATATTTACTAGGGATCTCTTGGTATACCGAGGATCTCTTGGTATCCTCAATATATTATAGGGAACTTTTAGTATCCCGATGATATCTTGGTATCCTCAATATATGCCAGGGTTCTCTTAGTATCCTGAGGATCTCTTGGTATCCTCAATATATATACTAGGGATCTCTTGGTATCCCGAAGATCTCTTGGTATCCTCAATATATATACTAGGGATCTCTTGGTATCCCGAGGATATCTTGGTATTCTCAATATATGCCAGGGATCTCTTAGTATCCCACACCTCAATCAAGATCATAAATACATACAGCGGATCTCCCATGATGCTGCCCCGTAGTCCCAATTTAAAAATACAGCTGCAACACACTGCACCCTCAATTGATATATATATATATATATATATATATATATATATATATACACACACCCCCCGAAATAAGCTCAACTCGTTGCAATACACATAAAAACCAACAAAATAAGAGTAAAATATGAGGCGATTTGCATACAAAAATATATACTGTATCAAAATCTAACACTCTCTATTGTACTAGTATTACACTGTAATATATTCCCTCCGTTTCGTATTAGATAAAGCACTTTCATTTTTAGTCTGTTTCAAAATAAATGACAACAACAACAACAACAACTACCCAGTATATTCCCACAAAGTGGGCTCTTGGGAGGGTAATACGTACACAGGCCTTAGAAAGGGTAGAGAGACTATTTGCAATCGACCTTCGGCTCAGGAGAAAGGAAAGATAAATAGGAGGAGAAAGAAAAAGAAAAGCAAAAGAGCATTAGTTACTCCAGCAGAAATCGCATAAATAGTTAACTACACATAAAACCATAAAATAAAAGGCATGCAATAACATCTACCAGTAACTACAATAGGGGGCACGATACAAAACGCAAGACATCAATGGAGGGACCTACTAAACCCCACCTAGCCCCGGTAAAGAAGTACGAAAAGCTCTAGAAGCCCCTATCCTACAACCCTAATACTAGACCTCCAGACTTTCCTATCTAGGGCCATGTCCTTGGAAATTCGCATTATTGACATGTCCTGCCTAATCACTTCTCCCCAATACTTTTTAGGCCTCCCTCTACCTCGCCTCGCCTCGCGCCAACCACCGCCAGCTGCTCACAACTCCTCACCAGGGCATCAGGGCTTCTCCTACGCACATGCCCGAACCGCCTGAGCCTCGCTTCCCGCATCTTCTCATCTACTGGGGTTGCCCCCACCTTCTCCCGAATAACTTCATTCTTAATCTTATCTAACCCGGTGTGCCCGCACATCCACCTGAGCATCCTCATCTCCGCAACCTTCACTCTCTGAACATGAGAGTTCTTAACCGGCCAGCACTCCGCCCCATACAACATGGCAGGTCTAACCACAGCTCTATAAAATTTCCCCTTGAGTTTCGGTGGTACTTTCTTGTCACACAAGACTCCTGATACAAACCTCCATTTCGACCACCCCGCCCCTATACGGTGAGTGACATCCTCGTCGATCTCTCCGTCCCCCTAAATCACCGACCCAAGATATTTGAAATTGTCCCTCTTAGGGATGACCTGAGCTCCAAGCTTCACGTCCCTACCTACTTTGCTCGACTCAGCGCTAAACTTGCACTCCAGGTATTCTGTCTTAGACCTGCTCAGTTTGAAACCCTTAGACTCGAGAGTCTGTCTCCAGACCTCCAACCTCTCGTTAACACCGACCCTCGTCTCGTTAATCAGGACTATGTCATCAGCAAATAGCATACACCAAGGCACATCCCCTTGAACATTTCTAAATTTGGAAATAATTTAACGTTAAACTTTTTATTTTACCCAGTTACCCTCAATAAGAAGCTTTTATAGCCATACAAATGTCATGGCCCCACAAACCTTTTACCCCTTAAGCTTTTAAGATCACAAGTTTCAAAAGTCTTTTTCTTTTTTCTTAAACTCCGTGCCGAGTCAAACTACCCATCTAATATAATACGGAAGGAGTAATAATTTTCTTTCAAAAAATAAGGATAAAATATCGCGAGAAGTCACATAATCTATAATGAAATAGTTTGCCATGTATCTCGTTCTCCTGCAGATGTTTCTTCTTTGTGGGCAAATTATAAAGAAATGGGACGGTTACCTAAATGGGTCGTGTGCATGTTATATGGATAAGTTGTTTAAGAGTAGAATTTAAGAATTTAATATATATCATTTGAAAGAAAATAACTCCAAATGAATCTTTAGAATGTCCATCTTGATAGGTTTGGTAATTGATTTGAGGAACTCACATAAATAATCTTTCTCTTCGATCGTGTGGCTAATTCATAATTTAGAAACCTTAAAAATATAATTCTGAATCACGAAAAATAAATTTAGATAAAATTTGATTCAAATTAATGTTCCTGATGAAATAATATTAGTTGCTATGAGTCAAGCAGGTGACTCAATGAAAACTATAAAACATGTTCTCTTTCCAAAATTTTAAGCTCTACAAATTTTCATTCTATATTATTGATCGTAATTCATTTATGAATGACATGACGCCCTAGAATTCTATAAACAAACACTACAGAGTAGTATGAAGAAAATGTGAAAGACATAGCTAGGCAGGAGATTTGTGATACGAGCAAACTTCCGGAACAAGGCTAGGCAGAAGAATTAGCCATTTAAAATTTTGTTTTCCCAATTTTAATTTTATCTAAGCACTACTTTGGAAAATAGTTAACACATCCTTTTCTTTTCATATTAAATATGGAAATAATTGACTGAAACATGAAATGAGGGCCGTTTAGGCTTCCCAAATAATTTGCGTGGTGCTAACTTCTGAACTTTTCTTTCTTTCATTTATATTAGAAAAACTTTGTCGTGAACGAAACAAAATTTCTTAACACCAACAATCATCCAAACATGTTTACGTCAGAGAATCTTTTTCCATAACTTACAAAAAAATATCGTCCAAAACGCCATTCTAAAACACGATTAGCAGCCCCATCTAATAGTCGGTAATATTAGTCTTTGGGTGTGTCTGGTACGAAAGATTTTTTAATTTTCTCATGTTTTGTTGGATTATATGTTTTGGAAAAATACTCTCATGAAATTATTTTCTTTTAATTGGAGGAAAACTTTTTTCTTATCAAGAGAATGGACAATATTTTTCAAAACTATTTTTTAACATTTCCCACCATATTCCTCATCCCCGCTAGCTCCCACCAAACCCACTCCAAAACCCCACCCCCACCCACCCCTCCGCCCTCACCCCCACTCCCACCTATTCCTCCTACCCTAAATAAAAATATTATTAATATCAATTTCTTTTTATGTTATAGATAGAGTAATTTTTTTTCATTTCAACGGATGAATATTTTTTTCTCATGATATAAAAAAGTAATTTTCTTTCATTTAACAAAAAAAAAAGTATTAGAAAAAGTATTTTCTTTCATTTTAATGAAATGATGTCGTAAAAAGTATTTTCTTTCGTTTCGACAAAATGCGTATTTTTTTTCATGTTGTAGAAAAAGTAATTTCTTTCATTTCAACAAAATAGGTATTTTCTTTTCATGATGTAGAAAAATATTATCGTTCATTTCAACAAAATGAGTATTTTCTTTCATTTCAACAAAATGAATATTTTATTTTCATGTTGTAAAAAGAGTACTTTCTTTTTCAACAAAAAAAGAGTATTTTCTTTTTAGTTGTGGAGCACAAATTTTAATGTTATTTTTGCGAAAAAAAGTAAAGCAACAGATTAGTTTCCTTGGGTTTGTGTGAATTTTTAGAAGAATAATTAAATTCATGAAGAAAATAGAGTCCTAAAAACGTTGGGTATTTGGGGGTGGAGGAGGGAGGGGGAGGGGGGAGCACATGAAACATGGGGACTTGGGGAAGGAGGTTGATGAAAGTACCATAAAAAATTATTTTTTTATAAAATATTTTCTATTTTCTAACCAAATATTAGAAAATATTTTTCCAAAAAAAATTTTCACTCACCAACCAAACAAGAAAAAATAAGTGATAAAATTACTCATTTTTCATAAATATATTTTCTAGAAAAATATTTTCCTTGGAAAATAGTTTCCTTCATACCAAACACACCCTTATGCCTACAGATCTGCTAGAAATTACCTGAAAGATAAGCCAAGAAGTAGAAAACCAACATAGAAGCATAGTTTGGAACTTTCTCCAAAATGACTAATTTTTAGGAGCTAAAGCAAAATGTGCATTTTTATGGGGAAACTATCCTATATACCTACCTAATTAAAAATATTTACTCATAATTACCTATTGTAAAAGTAATTATAATAAATATCTATTCTACTATAACTAATTACCCGCCTATTAATTCTCCCTTGCGATGGACATATTTAATTTAAGCAGCAAAAATGTTAATCCTAAAAGGAAGCCAAAAAATAATTAGTTTTTTTCAACAGCGAGTAGTGTTGTTTTTGATTTGTACTCCATAATTTATTTTATCTTCTAAAAGTAAAATAAAAAATAATATGTACTATATAACTAAAGTTTGAATTTTCATGTGTGTTGAAATGTTTGCTATTGGAGTTTATTGGGTATTGTTCTTTGATTATGATATTAATGCTAATTTTCAAATATTTTATTATACAAAAAATTAAATCCACCATTGAAGGAGCTTGAAGCTTGAAACTCATAACTTGGTTTGTTTGAGTTTTTAATTATTTTGATCCGATCCTATATGGGTTTGTTTGAAAAGTTGATTGGAGGTTGTAGATAAAGTTTTAGTCAATTTGGTGGAGATTTTGTAGTAGATTTTAAAAGTTTGGGTTGAAATATAGTTGAACAAGTGAAGAAGACGAATTTGTATTGTATACTCAAATAGTATACAAATATACCATTTTGGTATAAAATTTATTCCAACTTTATACCCTATTAGTATAGCTATATATTATATTGGTATCATATGCTAGTTGAATCATTTTTTGGTTGTATTAGCTGCATTTATTAGTACAATATTTGATTTTCTTTGAATAATAGTAATATAGTACAATATCTTGAAATACTTTATTATATTAATATGTGGTACACTATTTTTTTATTTTTCTCTTTATGCATGTGTGCTATGTAATAGTAGTATAGTCATATAGTTGCCGGGAATTAACCAGTAAAATTGTATACCATGTTGATATAGTTATATACCATATTGGTATCATATGGTAGTTTGAACAATTTTTTTTGGTTGTCTTGGCTGCATTTTTAAGTGAATTCTATTCTGAAATTATTTATATGAATGTGATTTGCAGTGCTGGAATTTTCTTGTGCTGATGGATATAGATTATGTAATAGTTTTTATAATTATAGGCAATTATTGGAACGACCCATACAACTATATACCATGGAATGGGCAAGTTGCTTTGTGAATATTTAGCTTGCAATGCGAGCATGTAATTTTCTCATACTATTATTGTATTATTTAATGTTTTGGTACAGTAGTATAGCCACAGATAGTTGTAGCAATATTCTAGAGCAATCATATACTCTGTTGGTATAAATGTATATCATATTGGTATCATATGGTACTAGAAGTCTTTTTTGCTACTTACATTTTTATTGTATTTTTTAATATTTTATTATTATTTCTATTTTAACTAGTATATATGGAGATTTAGTGGTCGTATATTATATTTTCTTGCTCCATCACTGGTTGGTGTTACTGCTAATGGTAGAGTATGTACTGATATTTATAGGGAAGGAGATCAAGATTTGCATGGCAATCACGTGAAATTAAAAAAGGAACAAGAAATAAAGAAAAAAATAAAAATAAAAAAAGTAAAGAAGGAGTCCAATTTGAGTGTGAAATAAGTTATGGTAAAAATAACAATAATATGATTTAGGCAAAAATAAATGATTAAAAGAGAAAAAAGAAAAAAATAGGAAGAAAAAGAGAAAAAAGAAAAGGAGAAAAGAAAGAAAAAAAGGAAAAAAGAAAAGAATCATAGAAATAAAAAAGAATTGGAGAATAAAGAAAAAAATTCCCCACAAAAATTAATATGGGTAGGAAATATAATTAGTTTATGAGTAGAAAAATAAATGAGTAGGCAGGGGTAAATAGTTTTATTTTTTAGGATAATTGTGTCAAACTCTCCATTTTTATCCTTTAGAATTGGCGCTACTAGTCCAAGGAAATTGAAGTCTCAATACACAACGCCAATTTATAGCATGTTTGACCAAAAATTTACCTTTTTTTGTGTGTGGGGTTAAAAGTACCCTTTTTTAGTCAAAAGTATTTTTTCCTAAAGCTAAGATGTTTGGTTTTAGAAGGAAAACAAAATACTTTTATGCAGAAGTAGAAGCTATTTTTAAAAAGTTAGAAAAAGTAGGTTTTTTCAAAGGTACTTTTTTGAAAAGCACCTTTACAAAAATATTATTTAGAAGCACTTTTTATAAACTAATTCAAATAATAATTGCTGCTCAAAAGTAATTTTCTAATTGATTAGCCAAACATAAATTGTTTCTCACCAAAATACTTTTAGAGAAAAGTATTTTTTGAAATAAGTTAAGTTTAGAATCTTGGCCAAACAGGCTATAAGACTGGTATATAGTTTAGAATCTCTTCTTCTTTTTAATGAGTTCCTCGAAACAAAAGAATATTTTATAAGCGGACCATGTAATTTTCAATAACAACAACTCAATAGAATCACATTAGTGGGATCTGGGGAAGGTAGAGTGTACGCAAACCTTACCCCTACCCTGGAGGGATAGAGAGACTGTTTCTGAGAGACCCTCGGCTCAGAGACAATAGATCTGTAACAACAACAGAGACCAGAAAAACAATATCAGCAACATAAGAGACAACAAATAAATGAAAGCAATAACACAAATACTATGCAAAAGTGTAAAACACAATATAAATCACTAGCAGTCCTACACAAAATACTATCAGACTAGCCAGTACACAGAGGAAAGATGCTCGACTACCCCTTAACCTACAACCCTAATGCTCGATCTCCACACCTTCCTATCAAGAGCCATGTCCTCGAAAATCTGGAGTCGCGTCATATCCTGCCTGATCACCTCGTCACAATACTTCTTTGGTTGCCCTCTACCTCTTCTCGTACCTTCCAAAGGCAACCGCTCACACCTCCTAACCGGAATATCTAGGCTTCTTCTCCGCACATGCCCGAACTATCTAAGTCGGGCTTCCCGCATCTTGTCGTCCACCGGAGCTACGCCCACCCTGTCCTGAATATCATCATTCCTAATCTTATCCAGCCTAGTGTGACGGCACATCCATCTCAACATCCTCATTTTTGCTACTTTCATCTTCTTGATATGTGAATTCTTGACTAGCCAACACTCAGCCCCATACAACATGGCTGGTCTAACCACTGGTCTATAAAACTTACCTTTAAGTTTCGGTGGCACATTATTGTCACAAAGGACTCTAAATTCTAACCTCCATTCATTTACCCATCCCTAATACGATGCGTAATATCCCCGTCAATCTCCCCATCTTCTTGGATAATTGACCTAAGGTACTTGAAACTTTCTCTCTAGGGGATGACTTGTGAGTCAAGCCTCACTTCCGCGCTCGCTTCCCCCGTCATATTGCGAAACTTACACTCTAAATATTCTGCCTTAGTACTACTCAACTTGAAACATTTAGACTCCAGGGACTGCGTCCATACCTTTAGTCTTACATTAACGCTGTTTTGCGTCTCATCAGTTAGAACTGTATCATTAGCGAACAGCATACACCATGGCATGTCCCCTTGAATATGGTGTGTCAATGCGTATATCGCCAGGGCAAAGAAGAATGTGTTGAGCACAGATCCTTGGTGTAACCCTCTAACTACCGAAAAAAGCTTTGAGTCACCTCTCGCAATTCTAACCCGAGTCATAGCTCCATCATACATATCCTTTATTGCCATAAATAATCTACCGACTCACATTTCACCTCCAGGCATCTCCACTGGACGTCTCTAGGGACCTTGTCATACGCCTTCTCTAGATCAATAAACACCATATGCAAATCCCTTTTCCTATCCATTTACTGTTTCACCAACCTCCTGATAAGGTGGATAGCTTCCTTAGTCGAACGATCCGGCATGAACCCAAATTGGTTCTTCGATATAGACACTGCCCTCTTTACCCTCCCTTCTACCACCCTCTCCCAAACTTCCATGGTATGACTTAGTAACTTGTTACTCCTATAGTTTTTACCATTCTGAATATGACCTTTGTTCGTGTACAGCGTAACCATCGTACTCCACCGCCACTCATCTGGCTTCCTCTCCGTCCTAAAAATAATATTAAATAGTCCAGTCAGCTACTGCAAGCATGCTCTACCTATATACCTCCAAAATTCTACTGAAGTCTTGTCTGCTCCGGTCGCTTTACTCTAACTCATCTTACGCATCGCTTCCACGACCTCCTCAATATTAATGGAAAACTCCTCAAATCTATAAAAGTTTCAAGACCCGCTAACTATGGAATTTAATTTTTATAATCTTAAATTATACTTTTATTACGAATTAAGATCCTTGTGACTTATTTTGAGCTACTTCTCTATTTATAAATAATTTTATGTACAATTAGGGGAATATAATAATTTTAATATTTTATATTATTAATAGTGGGTATATTTAAATACTAGTTAAGTAAAAAAAAAAAGACACCGAAAATTGGGCCTAAGGCCCATAGAGTAGTATGTATGTGGGGAAGGAAAGGCTTAAGACTTGGACTAATGGGAAACAAAAGGCTCAAAAAGCCTAAGACAAGTTAGGCACAAAACAGAAGGTTTAAACTTCTATTCATTCATGTAACGATAAGAATCAGAGGCAGCACGACTATTTACGTAGACAAGGAAATTCTAGAGTTCTTTACAAATCACTAATTCTTGAACTCAAGTATATAATATTTCCTATTGTCAACTATCCTAAAGTAGTAGTAGGTAAGAATTTAATAGTTAATTCATTTCTTTCTCTGCATCAATATTAAATTTCATGTTTAGGTGTGAAATTTTGAAATTAATTAAAATGCACCTATTGTTGTAGAATCAATTGTTTGAAGGACATAAATTGGACTGGACTTACGTATTGGCTCGATGAGTGTTGAGTTGAGTTTATATACCCCTTTATTAAAGTGGTTTAACTCACAAAAGTATGCACACATGGTGTTTGGTAAATTGCATAAAAGAGCTAATATATACTTAATTGGAGTGAGTAGGAACCTATTAGCTTAGAATTAATTTCTAACTAAAGTTTAGATGATTATTTTGATATATGTGTATAAATTTTCAGATTTTTGTATTATTCTTATATGCCATTTTCATGTTGAAAATTCGAGAAGAAGCAAGAATCTTTGGAAATAATTTTGAATGTTTATTTCATTCTTATGCCATACCTCACCTTTCAGGATTCCATAATGAGTATGTTTGAAAGAGTTAGACTTGAAAAGTCACAATAAGAAGTTTTAGAAAGAAAATATTTTTTGGAGTATCCTATATTCTGAGAAGGGATCATCGTCTAGGCCGAGGGTCCTAACCAAGGTATTGACTTCCTGAAAATGCTTGTGCCAAAGTAGGGAGCACAAAAGCCGAGAGTCTCATTACTGAAAATTTGCCTAACCAAGCTAAGGTATGGTACATAAGCGCTAAGAACCATGAAGCGAGTGGCACCTCGTGGATTGGGCCTATTCGATCAAATTGAGATTGAACTTGTGCCGACCACACAGTGACTAAGACAAAAATAAGTCAGGATAGTTGAAACTCCCAAAGTACGAAGTGAAGTATTTTTTTTATAAAAAATAATTTCTTTTAGAATATTCATAGTGTTATTATGCAATTATTTTAGAATTCTTATTAGAAGCTTTATGTTCCCATGTATTTAGAATATTTGCTCGTAATGTATATTTTATTAAATTTTCGTCTCCTATCATTGAGACTCACTGAGTACAATGGATGGTACTGACGGTCTCTTTTGGGAACCTACGTTGGTCTGCGGTACAATGTAGGAATCGATTTTTCAGGCGAGCAGGCTACAGTTTAGGACTTTCCTCCCTTCGAGTGCTATTGGTGAGATCCGCTTTTATTCGTGGAGTATTCCTTGGAGTCATATTTATTTAGTTATTCCTTTATTTACTTAGAGAAGTGGCCAGGATATCTCATGCCTGATCAGTGCATCAATTTATCAGTAGAGGCTTCATAGACACAGTCGGTGAGTTAAGATTCAGATATTTTTGGATAATAACTTAGAAGTATTTCAGTAGTTACTACGAATAAAGTTTTGAAGTTTATTTACTTTAAATATTTAAATTAATCAAAAGTATTTGGTTGAAGTATTGCCTTGTTGCCTATAAAGTTTGAAGTTATAATAGATTTGATAAGTACAGATGGTTCGCTCAGTCATATTTAGTGATCGGGTGCCAGTCACGGCTTGTTCAGAAAATAAGTCATGACAAACTTGGTATCAGAGCCAGGTTTATGGAGTCCTAGGGGTCTATGAAGCCGTGTTAGTAGAGTCTTATTTATAAGTATGAAGCGCACCATATTTATAAACAGGAGGCTACAAGCATTTAGGAAAATTCTTATTTTTTTTCATACTTTGGATCGTGCTGTAGATCCTACCTCTAAGAAATTATCTAATGTATTCGTTTCTCCAAAACTCGCAGAAATGTCTCGTACTCGCAACTCTGACACTGACACTCAGGATGCTGCTCATGAAACTATTGCTACTATTGTGACTCAAGGTAGAACTAATTAAGAAGGCTTTAACTCAGAAAAGGAAGGGTAAATCCACAAAAGTAGTTCAAGTACCCAGAGTTAAACATGAAGAAGGGGTAGATAATGAGGAGAAGGTACCTCAGGATCTAGCTCCACCCCAACAGCAATTCCGGCTCAGACAGTCATATCTCCAGAGGTGGGTCATATGTTTAATGTTGTCTACAGTGCTATGGAGATGTTTAAAGCCTTCATGGCCAACCAGAATGGGAGAAGAGATCAGATTCCACCTCAATCAAATAGACAGAACAATTCCGAGTCCTCAAGAGTTAAAGAATATTTGAAGTTGAGTCCTATATTGTTCTATGGTTCTATAACTGATAAAGATCCAATGTTATGGCTAGAGGGTTTCAAGAAAGCCCTCCGGGCGATGAAGGCATTTGATAATGAAGCTGTGGAGCTCTTACCAGCTTAGAGATGTGGTTGGCGCTTGTTTTTAGACGTGGGAAAATGAAAGAGATAAAGATGATGGTCCGCCTACTTGGGAAGAATTTGAAGAGGCCTTTATGGCTAACTTTATCCCGGAAGAGCATAGGGAAGCTAAGGCTACAGAGTTTAAACAGCTCAAGCAAGGGAATAAAAGTGTGAAAGAGTACTATATGGAATTCAAAAGGAATTCTAAGCATTCTCCTCACTTGGTTAAGACAGAAAAAGCAAATATTCGTAGGTTTGTTAGCGATTTGGCTTACCACATTAAGGATATGGCATCAGCTGCAGCGGTAGGAAGGACAACTTTCTCCTCTGTTGTTGGATTCGCCAAACACTTAGAAAAAATAGACAACAACGGAGAGAAGAAAAAGAGCATAACAACAAAGCCCAGGCAACGGGAAGGCTTAATGGTACATCCAACGGAGATGGAAGGACTCCTCTAATAATGAGTCATTAGCACCAGCTCAGTCCAGCCATCAGTCAAGTGGTGAGTCCTCCTTCAGATGTACTCAGAGTTATGGAAATCAGTCTTGCCAGAATTAGAATTTTAGGACATCATCCTCACATAGCCAGAGTCATTCTTAGCAACATTCGCAATAACAAGGTCTTTGTGGAATATGTAAGAGGCAACATTCAGGTCAGTGCAAGCTCAGGTTTCATGGTTACTGTCATTGCAGAGACATTGGTCATATAAAAGCCAGCTGCCCAAAGTTAAGACGTAATTTCAGTGGGGGATCAACTCATCCTTCTAGCTCCTCAGCTACTGCATTTGTACTACCTCAGGCTCGTAGTTCTCATAATCAGACCAGGCATGGGGCAGGCATAGGTGCAGATCGAGTTTCTCAGGGAGGGGGACAACCCCGTCTGTTTGCTACACTTGATCGTCAGAGTGCAGATGCAAGTCTGCTAATATAATGCTTATTCCATAATGGATCTAGGTTCAACGTTTTCATAGGTAACTCCATACTTTGCGATTAACCTCAGGCTAGAACCTGAACAACTTAGTGATCCATTCCTAGTATCTACTCTAGTTGGCGAGTCAATGAAAGTCACAAGAGTCTATAGAGGTTGTATAGTTTCAGTCTAAGGCTGCAATAACAAGGCCGATCTCATAAAATTAGAAATAGTGGATTTCTATGTGATCATGGGCATGGATTGGTTGTCTTCCTGCTATGCCATGTTAGATTGTCGTGCCAAGATAGTTAGGTTCCAATTTCTAAATGAAAAAGTCTTAGAGTGGAAGGTTAGTTCAGCATCGCTTGTAGGTAAGTTTATTTCTTACCTTAAGACACAACGAATGATCAGTAAGGGGTGTCTCGCATATTTGGCTCACATCATTAATCTAGAATCACAACCACCAGCTTTTCAGTCTGTACCAGTTGTTAGAGAATTTCCATAAGTTTTCCCAGATGACCTTCCCAGACTTCCTCCTGAAAGAATCATAGACTTTGGCATTGATCTCATGAAAGACACTCAGTCCATATCTATAACTCCTTATAGGATGGGTCCAGCATAACTTAATGAGTTGATAGAGCAATTGAAAGGCCTTCTTGACAAGGGATTCATCAGGCCGAGTGTTTGACCGTGGGGTGCCCCGGTCCTATTTGTCAAGAAGAAAGATGGGTCCCTCGGAATGTGCATCGACTATCGGCAGTTGAATAAAGTTACCATTAAGAACAAGTACCCACTGCCAAGAATAGATGATTTATTTGATCAACTTCAGGTGCAAAGAACTTTTCAAAAATAGACTTGAAGTCGGGGTACCACCAGTTGAGAATCAGAGAAGAGGATATATCTAAAACAGCCTTTAGAACTCGCTACGGGCACTATGAATTTCTAGTAATGTCCTTCGGGTTGACAAATGCTCTAGCTGCATTCATGGACCTCATGAATAGAATTTTCAAGCCATTCCTTGATACTTTTATTACCGTGTTTGTAGACGATATTTTGGTATATCTGAGAGAAAGGAAGATCATGCAGAACACCTCAGAATAGCCGTGCAGACCTTGAAGGAGAATGAGCTTTATGCCAAGTTTTCAAAATGTGAGTTCTGGTTGCAGTCAGTGGCATTCTTAGGCCACGTGGTATCTAGTGAAGGCATAAAAGTATATCCTTGGAAGATAGAAGCAATCAAGAACTGTCCTAGGCCAACAACGCAAACTGAAATTAGGAGTTTCTTGGGGTTAGCTGGATATTATAGAAGGTTTGTAGAGGGGTTTTCTTTCACTTACAGCTCCATTAACTAAATTGACTCAGAAAGCGGTTAAGTTCTAGTGGTCAGACGCTTATGAGTAGAGTTTTCAAGAGTTAAAGAAGAGGTTGACCACTGCACCTATGTTAATCTTGCCAACAAGTTTAGGTGGGTTCACAGTGTATTGTGATACCTCCAGAGTGTGTATTGGTTGTGTTCTTATGCAAAATAGAAAAGTTATTGCTTATACTTCTAGTGAGTTAAAGAATCATGAGAAGATATACCCCACACACAATTTGGAGCTTGCGGCAATGGTGTTTTCATTAAATATATGGATACATTACCTTTATGGCGAGCATTCTGAAGTGTTTATAGATCACAAAAGCCTACAGTACATTTTTAAGCAAAAAGAATTAAATTTGAGACAGAGAAGGTGGCTCGATCTATTGAAAGATAATGACATCAATATCATTTATCACCCGGGCAAAGCTAATAGTGTAGCAGATGCACTTAGTAGGAAGTCAATGGGTGTCTTGGACCATCTTGCAGTGCAAAGGCGAACATTAGGTCGAGCAATTCAAAAACTGGCAAATGATGGAATTAGACTGGATGAAATCGAAGAATGAGGTATAGTTGCTTATGCCTTAGCGCAATCCTCTATAGTTGCGCATGTTAAGGCTAAGCGAGATGAAGATCCGTACTTAGTGAAGTTAAAAGAAGGAGTTAGAAACAAAGAAATCACTGCTTTTACCTTAGGAAGTGACGGAGTTTTAAAGTTGAATGATCGGTTAAGTGTGCCTAATGTAGATGATCTTAGGAAGGCCATAATGGAAGAAGCTCACAGTTCGAGGTATTCTATCCACCCAGGTGCTACCAAAATGTATTTGAACTTGAAAGAGTTGTATTGGTGAAAAGGCATGAAGAAGCAAGTAACAGATCATGTGGCTAAATATTTGTGCCAGCAAGTCAAAGCCGAGCATCAGAGGCCTGGTGGCGTAGCTCAAGATATAGATATACCACCGTGGAAATGGAAGATGATTAATATGACTTTCATAGTAGGTCTACCTCGCACATACCATAAGCATGATTTAATTTGGGTTATTGTAGACCGACTGACAAAGTCCGGGCATTTCCTACCAGTAAAGATGACAGATTTCGCAGAGCAGTATGCACAGATATATATCAAAGAAATAGTCCAATTTCATGGTACTAAAGTTTCAATCATATCTGACAGAGGCCCTCAGTTCACGGCACATTTTTGGCAAGAATTTCAGAAATGATTAGGTACCAAGGTCAATTTGATTACCGCTTTCCACCCACAGACCGATGACCTGGCAGGAAGGACCAATCAGACTCTCAAAAATATTCTGCAAGCATGTGTTATAAATTTTGGAGGTAATTGGGATGATCACTTGCCACTTATAGAATTTGCGTAAAATAACAGTCATCAGTCCAACATTGGTATGGCTCCTTATAAAGTGTTGTATAGGCAAAGATGTAGGTCTCCAGTGGGTTGGTTCGAACCAGCAGAGGTGACATTGATTGGTCCAGAGTTTGTTTCTGAGGCTTTTGAGAAAGTTCAGCTAATCAAAGAAAGACTGAAAGTGGCTTAGAGTCGTCAAAAGTCCTATTCTGACAAGAGGCATCATGACTTAGAGTTCATGTGGGTGACAAGGTATTTTTGAAAGTTTCACCGATGAAAGGAGTTATGAGGTTTGGTAAGAAGGGGAAACTTAGTCATAGATTTATTAGACCTTATAAGATTATAGAAAAGAAGGGAAACGTGGCTTATGAGCTAGCATTACCTGTTGAGTTATCCTCTGTTCATCCTGTCTTTCATGTGTCTATGCTTGGAAAGTACATTCATGATGAGTCACATATAATACTATCAATACCATATAAATTAAAGAAGTCTTGACTTATGAAGAGGTACCTATAGAAATTCCCGATAGTCAAGTAAGAAAGTTGAGAACAAAGTTTATAGCACCGGTAAAATTTTTATGGAGTAATCATGATTCAAAAGAGGCTATGTGGGAGGTCAGGGAAGATATAATGAAGAAATATCCATATTTTTTTGAGTGACAAGTTATGTGAACCTAGGTTTGGCTTGACATTTATATTTTATTAATTAAATACAAGTTAACAAGTGTTTATGTCCTTCCTAGATTATACTTAGTTGTTGTAGTAATTTAGTTTATTCCATAGTATATTTAATTCATTAAAGTGATTTACTTGTGCTAAAGTGTTGTGCTTTAGATTCTTGTTAGTTATTGTGGTACTTCCTTGCCGGAGTGTGAATAATTAATTTATGAGTTGTGTATGGTACCTATGAATAGCCTATTGTGGTATTTGGTTATTGTTGGTACAGTTGTGGTATTTGTGACAGGGGTATTTTTTTTGGATAGTCCAATTTACAAAGAAAACTCTGCCGAAAGTCTTGAAAATTTAGGGAGCTCGCCAAAATTTTGAGTCCCTTGGAAGAGTGGGTAGTGCTAAGAAAACTTAAGAGATTCAAGGACCATATGAATGATTGTTAGCTTAATAATAAGGCCCTAGCAACATTCGAGGACGAATGTTTTTAAGGAGGGAAGATTGTAACACTCCTCAAATCTATAAAAGTTTCAAGACCCGCTAAATATGGAATTTAAATTTTATAATCTTAAATTTACTTCTATCATGAATTAAAACCCTTGTGATTGATTTTGAGTTACTTCTCTATTTATAAATAATTAGATGTACAATTAGGGAAATATTAATAATTTTAATATTTTATATTATTAATAATGGATATAGTTAAATATTAGTTAAGTCAAAAAGAAAAAAGGAAAAAAAACACCTAAAATTGGGCCTAAGGCCCATAGAGTAGTCTGTACGTGGGGGGAGGAAAGGCTTGCGCCTTGGACTAAAGGGAAACAAAAGGCTCAAAAAGCCTTAGACAAGTGAGGCACAAAACAGAAGTTTAAACTTTTGTTCATTCACGTAATGATAAGAAACAGAGGCAGCAAGAGTATTTACGCAGACAAGGAAATTCTACGGTTCTTTATAAATCTCTAATTCTTGAACTCAGGTATATAAAATTTTCTATTGTCAATTATCCTAAAGTAGTAGTAGGTAAGAATTTACTAGTTAATTCCCTTCTTTCTATGTATCAACATCAAATTTCATGCTTAGGTGTGAAACCTTGAAATAAATTAAAATGCACCGGTTATTATAGAATCCATTGTTTGACGGACATAAATTGGACTGGGGCCTACGTATTGGCTCGAGGAGTTTTGAGGTGAGTTGATATACCCCTTTATTAAAGTGGTTTAACTCACAAAAGCACGCACACAAGGTGTTTGATGAATTGCATAAAAGAGCTAATATATACTTAATTGGAGTGAGTAGGTACCTATTAGCTTATAATTAATTTCTAGCTAAAGTTTAGATGATTATTTTGATATATGTGTATAAACTTTCAGATTTTTGTATTATTTTTATATGCCATATTCATGTTGAAAATTCATGAAGAAGCAGGAATCTTTAGAAATAATTTTGAATGTTTATTTCATTCTTATGCCATACCTTACCTTTAAGATTCCAGAATAAGTATGTTTGAAAGATTTAAACTTGAAAAGTCACAAGAAGAAGTTTTAGAAATAAATAATTTTTGGGAGTATCCTCTATTCTGAGAAGTGATCATCGTCCAGGCGGAGGGTCCTAACCAAGGCGTTGACTTGCTGAAACTACTTGTGCCAAGTAGGGAGCACACGATCCTAGGGTCTCGTTGCTGAGAATTTTCCTAACCAAGCTAAGGTATGGTACATGAGCACTGAGAACCATGAAGCGAGTGGCACCTCGTGGATTGGGCCTATTCGATCGGGTTGGGATCGAACCCGTGACGATCACACGATGACTAAGACAGAAATAAGTTAAGATAGTTGGAACTCCCGAAATACGAAGTCAAGTATTCTTTTTTTTTTTAAAAGAAAAAGAAATGAATTTCTTTTAGAATATTCATAGTGTTATTATGCAATTATTTTAGAATTCTTATTAGAAGCTTTATGTTTCCATGTATTTAGAATCTATGCTCGTAATGTATATTTTATTAAAGTTTTGTCTCCTGTCATTGAGACTCACCGAGTAAAATGGCTGGTACTGACGTTCTCTTTTGGGAACCTACGTTGGCATGCGGTACAACGTAGGAATCGGTTTTATAGGCGAGCAGGCTACAGTTTAGGACTTTCCTCCCTTCCAGTGCTATTGGTAAGCTCCGCTTTTGTTCATGGAGTATTCCTTAGAGTCATCATTATTTAGTTATTTCTTTGTTTACGTAGAGAACTGGCCAGGAAATTTCATGCCTGAGCAGTGCGTCAGTTTATCAGTAGAGGCTTCACAGACAAAGTCGGTGGGTTACGATTCAGATGTTTTTGGATAATAACTTAGCAATATTTCTGTAGTTACTATTAATAATTTTTTAGAGTTGATTTATTTTAAATATTTAAATTAATCAAAAGTATTTGGTTAAATTATTGCCTTGTTGCATATAAAGTTTGAAGTTATAATAGATTTGATAAGTACGGATGGTTCGCTCGGTCATGTTTAGTGATCGGGTGTCGGTCATGGCTTGTTTAGAAAATGGGCCGTGACACTTAATACGCCTACAGTACCTAGAGTCTCGATGACTCTCGGAGTGCCCCAATTTCCATAGCATGATTTTTCCATCCCCTATTCATTTAGAACTTTATGAAAGTACGATTGTCATCTTTGCTTAATCTGGGCATCTTCCATCAATAATCGACCTTCCTCTTCTTTGATGTACTTCACTTGATCCAGGTCGCGAGCCTTCCCCTCTCTCGTTTTTCCAGCCGAAATAAATTCTTGTTCCAACCTTTGCCCCCCAATTCCTCATACAACCGACCAAACGCAACAGTCTTGGCCTCCGTGACCACTAATTTCACCTCCTTCCTAGCTTCAAATATCTTTATCTGTACACTCTCCTCTGCTCCTCGTCGGTGCTATCTACTAACTTAAGGTAATCCGCTTTCTTTTCTTCCATTTTACCTTGGACCACGTCATTCCACCACCAGTCACCTCGATGCCCACCAGAGTAACACTTTAAGACCCCTACTACCTCTATCGCCGCCTCCCTTATACAGTGTGCCTCTGCTATCCACATAACTCTAGCATCCCCATCACTCTTCCAGGCTCCCATAGCCGTCATCTTCCCCTCCAACTTCCGCGCATTATCCTTAGTTAAACACCATCTGATCCTGGGTTTAGCCCATACAAATCTCTTCTTCTTCTTTACCAAGATACCGACGTCCATCACCAGGAGCCTATGTTATGTCGCGAGGTTCTCCCTTGGGACCACCTTGCAATCCTTGCACAACCCCTTATTACACCTATTGAAGAGGATATAGTCAATCTGAGTGTTAGCCACCATACTCCAGAAAGTAACCAAATGTTCCTCCCTCTTCGAAAAATTAGAGTGCACGATCACCAACTCAAAAAGCTCTAGTGAAATCCAACAATAAAGTACAACCTCTGTTCCTATCTCCAAAGCTGAAGCCACCATCCACCTCTCCATAGCCAGCAACAAATGACCTAGTATGACCATTGCAATCCCCTCCTATGAATAACTTCTTCATAGGCGGAATACCCCGCAACACCTCATCCAGCACAACCTAGAATCGCCTTTTATCCTCCTCGTCCAAGCCCACCTACTGTGCGTAAGCGCTAATGACATTCAGAGTGCTCCCTCCAACTACTAACTTAATCGCCATCAATCTGTCATTGACTCTTTGAGCTCCCTATGCACCAAAATACCCACTTCGTTCTTGCCCTTCACGCCTCTGGAGTACTACAATTTATACCCGTTTGCATTTCTCTCCTTCGATCCTACCCACCTAGTCTCCTACACACATGCTATATTGACCTTCCTCTTTTGAAGAATCTTCTCAAGATCTATAGACTTACCCGTCAACGTCCCTATATTCCATAATCCAATTCTCAAAATACAGGCGCCCTTGTTCCTTACCCCCTTTCGGCCCCATCCCACCCTTTGATTTCAAGCGCTGGCAGCAAACCAGAAGTTTATCAAGGAAGATGTTCCTATGCTATCCGATGAAACACCAGAAACTGAATGCTTTCTCATGATTGAGGCGTGAAAGCATTTAGATTTTTTGTGCAATAATTATATTCTAAGCGGGCTGGAGGATGCTTTGTATAATGTCTACGTGGCGTGGAAACATCAAAAGAACTGTGGACTGCGCTTGAAAGGAAATACAAAACCGAAGATGTCGGGTTGAAGAAGTTCATTGCTGAAAAGTTTTTGGACTACAAAATGGTAGATAGCAAGTCTGTTATTACCCAAGTCTAGGAATTGCAAGTGATTATTCACGATCTCCTTGCTGAAGGTATAAATCAAATTAATACTGATGTTCAAAGTAGTAATCTTAGTATTTTTACTAACAGAAATTTCATTGAAGGTCTTATCATCAATGAAGAATTTCAAGTAGCAGCGATGATTGAGAAGTTGCCTCCTTTGTGGAAGGACTTCAAAAACTACTTGAAACACAAATGCAAGGAGATGTCCCTTGAAGATCTCATTGTTCGGTTAAGAATCGAAGAGGCAACAAAGCTGCTGAAAAGAGAGGTCGTGGAAACTCAGCAATAATGGGAGCAAATATTATTGAAGAGAACAAAAAGAGGAAGAAGGCTTCTGGACCGAAATGCAACCCAAGCAAGAAGCGGTTCAGTGAAAACTACTACAACTGTGGAAAAACCCGACACAAATCTACGGAGTGTTGTGCTCCGAAGAAGGACAAGAAGAAGGGTCAAGCAAATATGGTTGAAAAGCATGATGATGTTGATGACTTATGTGCCCTGCTTTCCGAATGCAACTTGGTGGGCAATCCTAAAGAGTGGCGGATTTATTTTGGAGCCACTCGCCATGTTTGTGTTGTTAAAGAAGCTTTTGCTACTTATGCTCCTGTTGGACCCGATGAGACGATTTCTATGGGAAATGTTGCAAAGGCCAAGCTTGAAGGATGTGGGAAGATATTTCTCAAAATGACTTCCGGCAAAGTGGTGACTTTGAACAACGTCCTTCATGTTCCCGAGATTATAAAGAATTCAGTCTCTACTGAACTTCTTGTTAATAATGGTTTTTAATGTGTTTTTGTTTCTGATAAAGTTGTAATAAGTAAGAATGAAATGTTTGTAGGAAAAGGTTACCTCACTGAGGGCCTTTTCAAGCTGAATATAATGGTTGTTGAAAATAATAATAAAATTTCAGCTTCGTCTTACTTACTTGAGTCAAATGAATTATGGCATATACGTTTGGGTCATGTCAATTATAAAACCTTACAGAAAATGATTAATTTGCAAGTATTGCCCAAGTTTGAATGTGACAAATTAAAATGTCAAGCATGTGTGGAATCTAAGTATGTTAAACATCCTTATAAGTTAGTTGAAAGGAATTTAAATCCTTTAGACTTAATTCAAACATATATTTGTGACATGAAGTCAATACCATCTCATGGTGGAAAGAAGTATTTCATAAATTTTATTGATGATAGTATTCAATATTGCTATGTTTACTTACTTAATAGTAAAGATGAAGCAATAGACGCATTCAAGCAATGCAAAAATGAAGTTGAAACGCAACTTAACAAGAAAATCAGAATGATAAGAAGTGATAGGGGTGGTGAATATGAATCTCTTTTTGAACAAATATGTTTAGAATATGAAATTATTCATCAAACAACAACCCCTTGCACACCTCAATCCAATGTGATTGCAGAAAGAAAGAATCATTCATTAAAGGAGATGATGAACGCATTATTGATAAGTTCTTGTTTGCCACAGAACTTGTGGGGGGAAGCCGTTCTTACAGCTAGCCGAATACTAAATCGAGTACCCCATAGCAAAACATAATCTATTCCATCTAAAAAATGGAAAGGAAGGAATCCCAACTTGAATTATTTTAAAGTGTGGGGGTGTTTCGCAAAAGTGCAAGTTCCTAAACCCAAAAGGGTAAAAATAGGACCGAAAATCGTTGATTGTGTTTTCATAGGATATGCGACTAATAGTAAAGCATATCGATTTCTGGTTCATAAATCAAAAAATCCCGTCATTCATAATAATACAATTATCGAATCAGATAATGCTGAGTTCTTTGAAAATACATATCCGTATAAAAAGGAATGTGAGTCGATTGGTGAAGGATCTAAATGACCTAGGGAAGAAAAAAAGAAATTACACTTAACCATGAGGATCCAAGACGTAGCAAACGTCAAAGAACGTTTACTTCATTTGGACCAGATTTTGTGACTTTCTTATTGGAAAATGAGCCTCAAACATTTAAAGAAGCTATGACTTCTTCGGAATCACTGTTATGGAAAGAGGTAGTCAATAGTGAAATAGAATCCAGACTGAACAACCATACATAGGAATTGGTTGATCTTCCTCCTGGAAACAAACCGTTGGGTTCTAAATGGATCTTTAAGAGGAAAATGAAAGATGATGGCACTATTGATAAATATAAGGCAAGACTTGTGGTCAAAGGGTATAAATAACGAGAAGATCTTGACTATTTTGTTACATACTCTCCAGTTACAAGAATTACATCTATTCGAACGTTAATAGCATTAGCTACAGTTTATGGTCTTGAAATTCATCAAATGGATGTTAAGACGGCCTTCTTAAATAGAGAGTTGGAGGAAGAAATATACATGGAACAACCTAGGTTTGTGGTTCCAGGTAAAGAACAAAAGGTCTATAGACTTGTTAAGTCCCTTTACGGACTAAAACAAGCACCTAAACAATGGCATGTGAAATTTGACCAAACAATATTGTCAAATAGATTTAAGATAAATGAATGTGATAAATGCGTTTACATTAAAAATCTTCCAAATCACATAGTCATTATTTGCTTATATGTGGATGATGCGCTCATAATGAGGAATGATATTGCCAACATAAATGCTACCAAACGTATACTAACTAGCAAGTTTGATATGAAAGACTTGGGAGTTGCTGATTCAATTCTGGGAATTAAGATCCATAAGACTTCTCAAGGTGCGGCATTGTCACAATCTCATTATATTAAGACAGTACTTGAAAAATTCAAGTACTTGGGCTTTAAAGTTGCAAAGACTCCAATTGACGTGAATCTTGCATTAGCAAAGAACAAAGGTCAAAGCATATCACAATTGGATTATGCTCGTATGTTGGGTTGCTTAATGTATATCATGAATTGTACACGACCAAATATAGCTTGTGCTATAAGTAAATTGAGTCGATATACGAGAAATCAGGTCAATCCCATTGGATGGCCATGAAACGAGTTTTCGGTATTTAATACATACCCAGGACTTTGCTTTGCACTACGGTAAATATCCTACGGTCATTGAGGGATATTGTGGTGCAAATTGGATTACCGGATCAAATGATTCCAAGTCCACAAGTGGATATCTATTCACTATTGGTGGAGGAGCGGTATTTTGGAAGTCGTCCAAACAAACTTGTATTGCCCGTTCTACAATTGAGGCTGAGTTCATAGCCTTGGAAAAAGCAGGTGAAGAAGCCGACTGGCTCCGAAATTTCTTGGAAGATATTCCATTTGGCCCAAACCGTTGGCACCAATATGTATACATTGTGATAGTCAAACGGCAATTGGAAGGGCTGGGAGGGTTATGTATAACGGTAAATCTCGTCATATACGAAAAATACATAAAACCGTTAGACAATTACTCTCTAGAGAATTATCACAATTGACCATGTAAAGTCAAGTGATAATGTGTCGGATCCACTTACAAAAGGCCTAACTAGAGAGGTAGTTGAGAAATTATCAAGGGAAATGGGACTATGGCCGAGAACAAGTCATAGTGGCGGTACCTCTACCTAGAAGACTGGAGATCCCAAGATCTAGGTTCAAGGAGATCAAACAAAGTCATTAATGATGGTTCAACATTATCCACTAAACTTTTGGTCCATTCTCGCGATGAGACAATGTTCAGTACCAAGGATAAAGCATTAAGGTTTTTTAATGATTTCTAAATTTGGTATGGGGTAATCAAATAGTGTATCTACGGGATGACACATTTAGGAATCACCTATGTAAGTGTTAAGTGTTAGCCGCCTCAAGGAGAATTTTTTAAGGCCAGTTCTCTATGCACTTATGAAACCAGGCGGTGTTCATGGCTGAAACGAACACAACAATGAGAACCAAAGACAGTGAAGGGTTGGTTGTGTGACTTGTGGTTGTCTAGGTATACACCAAAGTTCGATGGTTCAAAGATATCAAATCTACCGATTGATCGAGTATATCCGACATAAGTTCACTACGGAAAGTTCAAGGGGAAACCTACTTATCCAGATGCAATTAATCCTTGCTTGCGAATCACACAGTTTTTTCATGCATACTTCCGTGATATAGTCATTCCCCATTCATGTGGGGGATTCTTGGGTTTTTTATGTATTTAATTAATATATTAAATACTTAAAATAGGGTGAATTGGGAATGAGGGAAATAAAATTTTG
Source organism: Nicotiana glauca (assembly GCA_026770625.1). Lineage (NCBI taxonomy): Eukaryota > Viridiplantae > Streptophyta > Magnoliopsida > Solanales > Solanaceae > Nicotiana > Nicotiana glauca. The sequence goes on from MU756948.1 coordinate 73,147, forward strand.
AGTGAAATTTTAAGTTTCCCCCTTAGCAAATGGACATTGTCCCATATTGAAAAAGGAAAAGATTTTTTATGGGTATATAAGCAATTGCTCTTCTTCTAGCTCTTAAAGAGTTGAGAAGAAGGCAAGCCTCGCGCGGTCATCGTCGTCTCTTGCTCGGCTCGGCTCGGCTTCGGCTTCGGCTACGGCTACGGCTTCGGCTTCGGCTTTGGCTTCGGCTTCGGATTCAGATTCGGATTTAGATTTGGATTTGGTCAAATGCTCGATTGATTAATTAACTTTTTAGACCAAATTTATTTGTTAATAGTAAAATATAAACATAAATGTTATTAACTATTTGTTTTAATAACAAAATATTAATATTAAAATAAATATTAATATTAAATCCTCCAATCCGTTTTTTCTATTTTGGTAACAGAAAATTAACTACCCTTCAATTTTTCCTCTTTATTTTTCACTCTTTATTGTTGAGTAAATGGCCATTTATGTAATGGCATTTATGTTGTGGCCGTTTTGCATAAATAGTCATTCTGAAGAGTTGCACCTCTTCAGATTTCAGCCCAACTTTGGCTATAAATACGATATTATTCTGCTCAGAATTTCACTACGATTTTTTGAGTTTCTCCTCCTTCTTCTGCATACTTTTAACATCAAACAAAGCAACAGTAAGTGTGATTTGCTACTGAACTTTGTGTTCGCTGAAACATTGGGGTTTGAAGTACCACTACACCAATGTGTAATTCGTTCTATCCCGGGAGAAAATATCCATAACCTTGGGTACAAGGCGGGGATTAAATTCCTTAAGGAAACACTGTGAATTCAGTAGGCTCGAATTGGTTTTCTGTTATTTCGATGTTCAATTATGTTTATGTTCATTTATATTTCCAGAATTATTTTACAAATACAATATAATAACAGAATTATCGTTCAATCTTTTGACCATGTAATTTTCAATAAATTCAAAATCATTGATGCACCTAATGACATAATTATAAACATAATATCTTCATGTCACTACGTAGCAGAGTATTTGCAAAGGTTTATTATAAGTCTATATTGGCAGCTGCAACCCTACTATTCAACAGCAGCAAGGTGCCAGAAAACGTTTTTAGTTTTTTTTTCGTCTTGATATCCAAGACTACTTCTCGTATTAGAATGTATAAGCATGAAACTTTGCAATTCATCAAAACTTTAAATAATGCAAGATACTCCAAATAAGAAATTAGAAAACATCAAACATCATAATCCATGCTTCGGATCTGCAAATATTTTTTCTCTTAACCATCAGGTTACTTTTGCTTGATTGTATTAAAAACTTTTTATACTGACAATCTATATAACAAAAGGTTATAAATTAAAGTAAAATTAGAGTACTAGTAAAAGAAGTCTGCATGTCCTCCATAATAATTAAGTTGTGATCCAATGTGGACGAGGGGAGACGTTATAGTTGCTCTTGCAGTCCTCTATGAACTTATCCAAATTAAAAAGGATCTTAATAGAACATGATATCATTTCTGCTTTGCCCCATATATATCACCATCTCAGTACTGCATGTCTAAGAAACAAAACTAGCTAGTAAACAATGAAAAGGTTTTCAAATATTTTTATGTAAGATCTTAAGGTTTCATTAAAGCAACATTAGCCATGTGGCTATCAAATAGTAGTGAAGCTGCAACTTTTTTTTTCTTCATATAGTGAAGGTGCAAGATGATACGTATGAACAAGAATTTAATGGACCCAATTTCTTCAAAGACTCGTACAACACAAGTGGCTATCAAGAAATTAATATCCTTGCAATGATAGCGGTGGCCAGATGGGACTCATGTCTCAAAAAAGCTTTTGGATAGTAATAATGATGTATGATGAGATAAGCAAAGGGTATTTTTGTCAAAATACATAGATATTTACATAGCATCTAAAGTAAGATACTTTTTTGGCCAATCATATTGCTCTAGTTTGCGTGAATTTACCAGAACGTCCTCAAGGAACTAAGCAGGCATGTTGACCATGTCCTGCTTATCCTCACTTATATAATAGTAGTATATATATATATAAATATATATATATGTGTGTGTGTGTGTGTCAAATATATTAGGTTAAAAAAATTAGGCTCCACTCCCTCTTCAAGCTCCACCGATCCACCATGCGGTAGGATTTCAACACGTGTTATTGAACTTATCCGTTGCACGTTGTGCTCTTACCACTGAACTAATGCAAGGACGTCTAAATATAGGTCCTTGTATCAAGATCAATTGCGCGAAAGGTAAAGTCATTTTTAAACATTCCATACAACATGCATAGACAACAATAATGAATCGCTCATAAATGGTCATGCAAGCGAGAAATAAATTTGAGAATTAACAAGAGAATGTATCCCAATAAAGATGATGTCGCCGTGGACGTCAATTTATTAAATAGAATTTCAACCGGCAAAAAGTCAAGAAAAGAATTTCAAAAAGGAGTCCTCGGTCTTTTCATGTACCATATTTTATATTAATCCAGAAAGTCGTACGATGTTTCAAGCCACCTGAATTAATTAGAAATTTCGCATTAGAAGTTTAGTCAAAAGCAACTTCTTTTTGGTCAGCTTCACATTACCTTATTTTCCCCTATATAATGATCCAGGAGTTTTCTGAATTTGCTCATCAACTTAATTATATAGGCTATAACAAAACATTTCAACAGTTGGAGATATGATGAAGATGGCAGCAACCAAAATCTTGTTCATTTATTTTCTTTTCCTTTCAAGTGCATTTCTTGCAAGATCTGCAGAAGTTGGTACGTCAAAACTATTAATAAATTGGTTCCAGTGTCTTTTGAATTCTGCATGTTTGCTTTTAGTGCGCGCATGGCTCTTATTTTTGGTGATTTTCTTTATATACAGTCAGAATGAGTGTGATCATTTTTATATGTATATGCATTTTGATATTTTTTTAATATATGCATACATAGTTTGATTGAAGTAAATGGTTGAGTTAAACTCGCAGAAGTCAATATCCTAGATCCGCCTCTGTTAATTAACCGTATCGTCTGGGAAAATGTAGATGATGAGAGTGAGTTTAGTTACGATGAAAAAAGCGAGAACGGACCAGCTAACTGGGGCAAGATTCATCCAGAATGGAGCACCTGCAATACTGGAAAACTGCAGTCTCCAATTGATCTTCTTAACAAAAGGGTTGAAGTAGTATCAAACTTGGGAAAACTTCGTAAGCATTACAAACCATCGAATGCCACTCTCTTGAACAGAGGCCACGATATGATGGTAATTAACAATGTAATTAATTAGACTGCATGATACTGAAATCATTTATTAATGAGTGATGATTAATTATTTACAAGTGCAGTTGAGATGGGAGGGTGGTGGAGGATACTTGAAGATAAATGGAACAAAATATCAACTCAAACAATGTCATTGGCACACACCTTCTGAACACACTATCAATGGAAAAAGGTACTCTCTACCTTATATATATTGATGTTATATATTCTAAGTTTCTCTTTCTCTTTTTATTTCATTGATTTATTTCCTCAATATCAACAAATGCAGGTTTAACTTGGAGGCTCATTTAGTACATGAAAGCGATGATGGAAAGACTGCTGTAATTGGAATCGTGTACAAGATTGGACGGCCCGATTCCTTCTTATCTATGGTACGTAAATTTAATTACATTATTCGTGCAATTTTATTTTTCAGGTTCTTTACGCTGTTTTGTGTTGATCACAGATAGAGAAGGATTTGAAAGCTCTTGCCAGTACAAAAGGTGTAGAGAGGGCCATTGGAACTATTGATCCAAAGCTAATAAAATTGGATGGGAAAAATTATTATAGGTATATTGGCTCCCTAACAGTACCGCCTTGTACTGAAGATGTTGTCTGGACTATTGATAGAAAGGTAATCAAGTATGCTCAACTCGTTACGTAAATTATATGTAAAAGAATTTCATTTTTAAACTACTTAATTAATTTTATGTGAATTTGTTTCTCAGGTGAAAACTATAACGAAAAGACAAATGAAACTGATCCGAGAAGCTGTTCATGACGTGAGTTTCTTCCCAAAATATTAGCAATTAATTTATTTATTTTTTCTTTAATTATATTATCATCCCTTTATATATAGTGGATGTTTCTTTATTTGGATCCAACTCTTATTAAACAAAGGTTTTCATGTGATAGACTTTAATTTTCAGACTTGAAATTTTTTATGTTCCAATTATTTGTGTAATTCAGAATCTACTTATAAAACAATGTTTTATTTCTCACAGGAATCTGAAACCAATGCAAGACCAGCTCAGCCAGTAAACAGACGTCCTATTAAATTCTACAAACCAGAAGAAAGGCCCTGAAAATGAAGTGAAATGATCATTATTTAGCCACAGTTCAAAAGGCAGACCTCACGCTCTCTCTAAATTTAGCTGCATGACGTGGTTATTACCTACTAGTAGTATATATTTTATACTAGAAATGGCTTAATGTTACAGATGATTCTATTAATATCTTCCTTATTGTATTTATTCATTGGATTATAATAATAAATGCCAGTTTCTGGACAAATTTGTGAGCCTCGAATTTGTTTGCATTTCTTCCGGCATATATCCGACAAGAAGAATACAATTTGATTTGTTGGTAGGAGTAGTATTTGATAGTGAAAGTAAAATCCCAAGTGAATTTTGAAAATCACCAAGAGGAAATTTCAAACTTTGACCAATATTTTTGGAGAGATTTTTTTATAAACCACTATCTTTTACTGGTAATTAGCTATATATAGAAACCATTTGCTATATTACGGATTGTAGATACGTTTTATGTTGTTATAAGATGCATTAAATATATTTAAGCTAATGTATTCATGAATACAGTAGCAAAAATAGGCGTGAATCAGGGAAGTCCAGCTAATCAGTTGTTGTATTCAAGTGTATTCGACTATATTCATGGTGTGAAACATGGATTACAGCTGGACAGATAATTGTATTCGACTGTATTCAAGGCGTGAAACAGGGGATTACACTGTTTTTAAATAGAAAGTGAATCAATTAACATAATAGACTCCTAATATAACTCAACAAACTCAATTATAACACACAAAATTTATATTTTTAGTAATAAAAAAAAGATTCTCAACCGAAAAATACCCCAAAAATATAGCAATCTTCAGAGAAATTATATAATACATCTTAATACATAATTTATATTAATTAAAAAATATATATTAATACATTCATGGAATACAACGAGACAGTGAATACAATAAAATACATGGAATACAACGAGATACATTGAAATATATTAACAGAAAATTCAAGTTGCTCAGCCCCAAACTCCATCGTCTTTGTTTAAGAACAACCTTAATGTCGTCTTGTCGATAGCGGATTTCGAACTTATACAATGAAAGAAGATTTTTCAGCAATTTCCCAAACTTTCTCCCACCACCTCCGCGGCGTCGCTTCTTTTCTCTCTCCGCCATCTCCAACTCAGTCGTAGGAGCAAGTTCCGTCTTCTTCTTCTTTTTTTATAAAGAATTTTTTCTATATCTCTATTGATTAAAACTGAGTATAAAGTATGTATTAATACTTGCCAAAACTTACAGACGAGAAAGTGTAAAACATCCGGATTGTAAATGCCGCATAATATTTTGGGGAATATAGGATAGGGGATAAAAGAAAAAGAAAAAGAAAATCTAAGAGAATCATAGTCTTCTGTTGAGAGATGGGGGAAATTAGACGTTGTATGCGAGCTCCATAGTAGCCTACTTCTCAATGCACACCCAGTTCATTTTTGCCACGGAAGAGAACGAATGCTTTGATGGGTCACTGTATTTGAAGGGATAAACAATTGGGTTTGAGCAATCTTGGAATAAAGAGGAAGACTTTATGAAACTGGGTTGTTACGAAGAAGATATTGAGGTTGTATTCATGGAAAAAAACTGGCGCTGAGAGAGGGTGGAGAAAAATCTGAAAGAATGAGAGAGAAAAATAATATCAAGTGTATTTTATGGCTTAAGGGTAGGAGGGAACCATAAATAGATATTTGGCAATAAAAATCAAACGGTAGCTATGGAACATAATTTTTTAAAAGGGTATTTATTTTGAAATAAATAAGGTATCTGTTGGACTTTAAGCAAGCATTGGGCTTTAAAGACTTTAAGCATTGGGCTTTAAAAGTCTAAGAGTGTGAATTGAAAATGGTGGGAAATAAAATGGAGGGAAATAAAATTTTGAATGAAGTGAGCTTTTGTCTTGAACTTTGTCCCTCATAGGTGAGGAACAACTACATTTGTGTGTATATATCTATAATCACTTCTTAGAGCTCTTAAAAGGAGTTGAAGAGAATGAACCCTCGCACCGCCGTCGTCGCTCACTCAGCTCGGCTTTGGCTTTGGCTTTGGCTTTGGCTTTGGATTTGTCAAATGATCAATAAGATTATTTTTTGGACAAAATTTATTTAATTAATTATTTAATAATTAATTAATAATTAACGAAATTAACTGAAATTTGAAATCCAAATTAACGAAATTAACTAAAATCTTGAAATCCAAACGCTGAATGTTTTTTTCCTTCTGGACAGACGCTTTTCCTGAACAGTCACACCTCTTCCGATAATTGCTTATAAATTCTGAGGACATGGCTGCATTTTCAAATCACTGAAACATAACAGAACTTCCTTCCTTCTGAACATCCTGCATTCTATTTCGCAGAATTCTCCCAAATTTATAAGTGTGATTTTGCTCCGTTCTTTGAGTTCGTTGGTATCCTACAGTTTGTATTGCTATTGTTGCAGGAAGGTTTATTCCGTTTCATCCTGGAAGGATTTAATCCATTACCTTGGCAACGTGTAAGGGGGTTAAAATTTTTTAAGGACGCACAACTAAGTTGTGGACTCGGAATATTTTTATACTTTACTGTTTTTTCCAGTTTTTTATTCTAACAGTTCTTATGGTTTTGCGTTTTAATACAGTAGCGACAACAAGCTTAAGGAATATTATCTAACGTTTCTGTGTTGAAATACATATTATAAATTGTTATCTATATTTTGTATACTGGTTTGGAGACTAAAGCCTTCGTGCTTTCTACTCCAATAATTATTCTGTCCGGTTTAAAGTATATCAAAACTTTACCAGAGTAATAAACATATGGGTTTGAAGTATATAAAAACTTCACTATTGTTACGTGTTGTATGTTTGGTTTGGTATTCAGTTTGAAGATATCAAAACTTCACTGATTTAACAAAGTTCTGTTTTGTTTCCAACTCTACAGAAAAATGACGAATGAAAACCAAACTAATGGAAGTGTTGCGGGAACGGGTGCTACTGTTACAAATGTTGCTGCCTCGTCAAGCCGTTCAACTCCTGCTCATGCTATGACACCAGCAGAAAAACCCGAAAAGTTTTCCGGTATCGACTTCAAACATTGGCAAATGAAGATGCTCTTCTATCTTACTACGTTGAGTTTGCAGCGATTCATCAAGGAGGATCCTCCAGTCCTGGCTGAAAATACTCCGAATGACGAACGATTTGTTCTAACTGAAGCATGGAAACATTCTGATTTCTTGTGCAAAAACTACATTTTGAGTTATTTGGAAGATAGCTTGTACAATGTCTATAGTGTCATGGAAACTTCAAAAGCATTATGGAATGCGCTTGAGAAAAAGTACAAGACTGAGGATGCTGGACTTAAGAAGTTCGTGGCTGCAAGGTTTTTAGATTTCAAGATTATAGACACTAGGTCGGTCATAACTCAAGTCCAAGAATTACAAGTCATTGTGCATGACCTCCTTGCTGAAGGTATGACCCGAATCAATAAATTTATTAATAAGAGTTATCTTGTTATTAATTATGAATTTATTATTGAAGGTATGGTCATAAATGAGGCCTTTCAAGTCGCCGCTTTCATTGAGAAGTTACCTCCATTGTGGAAGGACTTTAAGAACTATCTAAAATGCAAGTGGAAGGAGATGACACTTGAAGACTTGATTGTTCATTTGAGGATAAAAGAAGACAACAAAAATGCTGAAAAGAAGTCACGTGGAAACTCGACAATAATAAGGGCTAACATTGTTGAGGAGGCGCCACAAAATAAGAAGAGAAAGAAGGCTTCTGGACCAAAAAATTACCCAAGCAAGAAAAAGTTCAAGGGTAATTGCCACAACTGTGAAAAATCTGGGCATAAGGCCGTGGATTATCGTGCACCAAAGAATGATAAGAAGAAGAATATGAAGCTGACATGGTTGAAAATGCTGAAGAAATGGAGGACTTATGTGTCATGTTGTCTGAATGTAACTTGGTAGGAAATCCTAAAGAATGGTGGATAGATTCTGGAGCCACCCGCCATGTTTGTGCTAACAAGGAGTAATTTTCTTCTTATGCCCCCACAGGACCCGACGGGACAATTTTCATGGGAAATTCGTATATAGAGAAAATTGAAGGAGTTGGCAAGATTGCATTGAAGATGACGTCGGGAAAAATAGTGACTCTAAACCAAGTTCTCCATGTTCCAAAAATTCNAAAAAAGTATTTTATTACTTTTATTGACGATAGCACGAGATATTGCTATGTTTATTTACTTAATTGTAAAGATGAGGCAATTGATGCTTTCAAGCAATAAAAGAGTGAAGTTGAAACACAACTAAACAAAAAGATCAAAATAATAAGAAGTGATAGGAGTGGCGAATATGAATCTCCTTTTGAAGAAGTATGTTTGAAAAATGGCATTATTCACCAAACAACTGCTCCTTACTCTCCACAATCTAATAGAATTGCAGAGAGAAAGAATCGAACGTTGAAAGAGATGATGAATATGTTGTTGATAAGTTCTGGTGGAAGATATACTTACAGCTAACCGAATAATCAATCGTGTACCTCATAGTAAAACACAGTCCATTCCCTATGAAAAATGGAAAGGAAGGAAGCCCAGCTTGAAATACTTCAAAGTGTGGGGGTGTTTAGCTAAGGTACAAGTTCCTAAACCTAAAAGGGTTAAGATAGGTCCAAAAACGGTTGATTGTGTATTTATTGGATATGTAACCAATAGCAAGGCATATTATTTTCTGGTTCATAAGTCAGAAAATCCTGAGATTCACGTTAATACGATAATAGAATCAGATAATGCTGAATTCTTTGAAACTATTTATCCGTATAAAAAGGAAAGTGAAGTGACCTACCAAAAGTCAAAACGACCTCGGGAGGAAATAACAGTTGTTATGCCTAATGAGGAAAATTCGAGAAGAAGTAAACATCAACGGACATCTACTTCATTCAGTCCATATTTTCTGACGTTCCTGCTAGAAAATAAGCCTCGTACCTTCAAGGAAGCAATGTCTTCCTCAGAAGCACAATATTGGAAAGAAGCTATCAATAGTGAAATAGAATTCATGTTGAGCAACCATACCTGGGAATTGGTTTATCTTCCTCCAGGTAACAAAATATTGGGTTCTAAATGGATTTTCAAGAAGAAAATAAAAGACGATGGTACTATTGACAAATACAAGGCAAGACTTGTTGTCAAAGGATTTAGACAGTGAGAAGGTCTTGACAATTTTGACACATACTCGCCGGTAACAAGAATTACATCCATTCGGATACTAATAGCGTCAGCCGCCTTATATGGTTTTCAAATCCATCAAATGGATGTAAAAGCAGCCTTCTTAAATGGTGATCTAGAGGAAGAAATTTATATGAACCAACCTGAAGGGTTTGTGGTTCCGGAAAAAGAAAAGAAGGTGTGTCGACTTGTTAAGTCCCTTTATGGACTAAAACAAGCACCCAAGCAATGGCATGCGAAATTTGACCAAACAATGTTGTCAAATGGCTTTAAGATTAATGAATGTGATAAATGTGTTTACATTAAGAACGTTCCAAATCATATAGTCATTGTTTGCTTATATGTTGATGATATGCTAATAATGAGCAAAGACATTGCCGACATTCAAGCTACTAAGCGCATGCTTGCTAGTAAGTTTGATATGAAAGACTTAGGAGTTGCCGATGTAATTCTAGGAATTAAAATCAAGAGGACTCCTTACGGTCTAGCTTTGTTTCAATCACATTACGTGAAAATGGTAAATGAAAAATTCAAACACTTGGAATTTAGAAGTGCAAGAACTCCAATTGACTTAAACCATCATCTTATAAAGAATAAAGGTGAAAGTACGTCTCAATTGGAGTATGATCGTGTGTTGGGAAGCTTAATGTATATCATAAACTGTACACAACCTGATATAGCTTGTGCAATAAATAAACTTAGTCGATTTACAAGTAATCCCAACAAACATCACTGGGTGGCGATGAAACGAGTTCTAGGATATTTGGAATATACCCAAGACTACGCTTTGCACTACACGAAATATCCTGCGGTTATCGAAGGATATAGTGATGCAAATTGGACAACCGGCTCAACAGAAACAAAGTCCACAAGTGGATATGTTTTTACTATTGGTGGAGGAGCAGTATCTTGGAAGTCTTCCAAACAGACGTGCATCGCTCGCTCTACAATGGAATCAGAGTTTATAGCTTTGGATAAAGCCGGTAAAGAAGCTAAATGGCTTCGAAATTTCTTAGAAGATATTCCATTCTGGCCAAAACCTTTGGCTCCTATTTGCATAAATTGCGATAGTAAGGCTGCAATAGGATGGGCAGGGAGCGTTATGTATAACAAAAAGTCTCGTCATATACGACGAAGACATAATACCGTTAGACAAGTACTTTCTAGTGGAATTATCACTATTGATTATGTAAGGTCAAAGGATAATGTGGCAGATCCGCTTACAAAAGGCTTAACTAGATAGGGAGTTGATAAATCATCTAAGGGAATGGGACTATGGCCGAGGACAAGTCAACATGGCAGTAACTCTACCTAGAATTTTGGATATTCCGAGATCTAGGTTCATGGAGATCAAACAAAGTTGTGATTGACCGATTCAATATTGTCAAAGTAAAAACTTTGGTCCATTCTCGTGATGAAGACAATGTTCAGTAACAAGGATAGAACTTTACATGTTCTTTAATGATTACCTATGTTTGATGTGGTATTTATCAAATAGTGTCAATCTAAAGGATTACACGTTTAGGAATCACCTATGTAAGTGTGAAGTGGAAGCCACTTCAATGAGAATTCTGTAAGGCCAATTCTCTACGCACTTATGAAACAGGGCGGTGTTCATGGCTGAAACGAACACAACAATGAGAACCAAAAGACGGTTAAGGGTTGGTTGTGTGACATATAGTTGTCTAGGTATGCATTAAAGTTCGACGGTTCAAAGATATCAAATCTACCGATTGACCGAGTATATCCGACATATGTTCACTACGGAAAGTTCAAAGGGAAACCTACTTATCCAGATGCAATTAATCCTTACTTGCAAATAACACAGCTTTCATCTATGATCATTCTTGTTACAGCCATTCTCATTCATATGGGGGATTGTTGGACTTTAAGCAAGCATTGGGCTTTAAAGACTTTAAGCATTGGGCTTTAAAAGTCTAAGAGTGTGGATTGGAAATGGTGGGAAATAAAATGGAGGGAAATAAAAATTTGAATGAAGTGAGCTTTTTTCTTGAACTTTGTCCCTCATTGGTGAGGGACAACTACATTTGTGTGTATATATATAGAATCACTTCTTAGAGCTCTTAAAAGGAGTTGAAGAGAATGAATCATCGCGCCGTCGTCGTCGCTCGGCTTCGGCTTCGGCTTCGGCTTCGGATTTGGCTTTGTCAAATGATCGATAAGATTATTTTTTGGAAAAAAATTATTTAATAATTAATTAAAAGTTAGTCAGTTAATTAACGAAATTAACTGAAATTTGAAATCCAAATTAACGAAATTAACTAAAATCTTGAAATCCAAACGTTGAACGTTTTTTTCCTTCTGGACAGACGCTTTTCCTGAACAGTCACACCTCTTCCGATAATTGCTTATAAATTCTGAGGACATGACTGCATTTTCGAATCACTGAAACATAACAGAACTTCCTTCCTTCTGAATATCCTGCATTCTATTTCGCAGAATTCTCCCAAATTCGTAAGTGTAATTTTGCTCCATTCTTTGAGTTCGTTGGTATCCTACAGTTTGTATTGCTACTGTTGCAGGAAGGTTTATTCCATTTCATCCTGGGAGGATTTAATCCATTTTCTTGGCAACGTGTAAGGGGGTTAAAATTCCTTAAGGACGCACAAATAAGTTGTGAACTCGGAATATTTTTTATACTTTACTGTTTTTTCCAGTTTTTTATTCTAACTGTTCTTATGGTTTTGCGTTTTAACACAGTAGCGACAATAGTATCAACCTTTGCTACGGGTAAAAATTCCATTTTTGGATGAACAGATCAGAATTCAGAGCACGTTTCTATTAGATGACGAAAGTTCAGCTTTGTCCCACATGCCACAAACCTTGAGTATTAAATCGGATGAATTTTCACATTCCTCACTCACATTACAAATGAGGAGAGCTTGGGATATATTAAGTCAATTTTGTCCCTGCTGTGTGAAATGTTGAGTAATACGATTTTGACCTTTATACTACTAGTCCCAAAAAAAAAAAAAAAGACTGCCATGACTAGTAGAAGGCATTGCTGAACTCCTTAGCAAAGATTAAAATTTTGTTTATGAGATATATTTTTAGGGAGTTCTTAAGAGGTGAGACCAAAAATCCAGAACATATACTATTCAATTTCCGTGAACATCTCCGACGTCCAAGGCATCTTAAATTGCCTTAACATAGTTAGGGATGGCAATGGGGCGGTGCGAATGCGGGACGGTGCGGGTTCGAACGTTGATGGGGCGATACGGGTTTGAGAATTTGCGATTGCGGGGCGGGTTCAATTTTCAAATAAAAAAAATAATGTGGGGCGAGGCGGGGCGCGGGTGAGAATTTAATACATAGTACAATAATCCTCTATTAGGTGCTTCACTTAATTAGGATATTCATTTTCAACTTTCTTTGCCTCTTGAAACAGTTCCCATTTCGGAAAATTTATCTCAACTATAGCATTTAAAAATCCATACTCCATTTTCTTTATTTAAATGAAAAAGATTCATTTGTTGCTCTAATTTATCTAAATGAATATTTAATTTTGACATCTGTACTATATTTGGCTTCACTACAGATGTTCTATACTTCTATGTAAAGTAAGGATCTTTACATAATTATCAAAATTCACTTTGTTTTGATTTTGAAAAGGCAATAGATCTTCTGTACTAGTGTTCTTCGAGTACATATTCAGGCAATATTTGAAAGAAAT
>MU756952.1:0-13892 GCA_026770625.1 Nicotiana glauca
CTTTTTCAGGAATCAGTAGAAGTCTAATCAAATAAGAATTCCGGTCGCCTTAGTGATTAATTAGGATCGCAAAAATTAGGAAAGGATTTCGTTATATTTAGACTTCTACTTTCAATGAATCTGGTTCAATTAGCCCCAACGGATAGATGTTTTGGACGTTTGGTATATCTAGGACTCTTGCTCATGATTGAAAATTAAATTTTTCTAATTGTGCAAAGAATAGAAACATACCTGAACTTTCTCATGAGCATAATTTGATGAACCAGGTTCTTCAAGTGAAACTTCTCTTGATTATGCCTCAAATGTCAAAATAGAAAATTTATAAGAGATTAGTGAGTCGCATAAACACATGTCACAAGAGTATACTATTTACAGTATGAGACTGAGTAGGAATTAGTCTAATATTCACAAAAATTAAGAACTCCTAGCCAAAAAATTTATTTATTTATTTATTTTTTTATTGTGCATTCTGAACTGGACATTTTAGGTGATCTTAATCATCCCTAACTCCAACCTGTTCCTTTCAAAATTTTCTTTACTCAGTGCCTTAGTGAAGATGTTAGCTATTTGTTTATCAGTAGCACAAAATTCTATAGAGATTAGCCCTTTCTCATAGTTGTCTCTTAAGAAGTGGTGTCTAACATCTATGTGCTTAGTCCTTTTGTGATGAACATGGTTCTTTGTCATACTGATTGCACTGGTGTTATCACAAAATATTGGTATGCACCCTACTTCAATTCAAAAGTCTACCAGTTGTTGCATAATCCACAGTAATTGAGCACAACATGAAGCAGCAGCAACATATTCAGCTTCAGCAGTAGAGAGAGCTACTGAATTTTGCTTTTTGGTAGCCCATGATACAAGACAAGACCCTAGGAAGTGTGCCATACCTGAAGTGCTCTTCCTATCCACTATAAAACCTGCATAGTCAGCATCAGCATATCCAATTAAGTCAAAATTACTACCTTTGGGATACCACAGACACAGATCAGTTGTGCCTTTCAGGTATCTCAATATTCTTTTGACAGCTGTCAAGTGTGACTCTTTTGGATTTGCCTGGAAACGAGCACAAAGTCCTACACTGAAAACAATGTCAGGTCTGCTGGCAGTAAGATATAAAAGTGAACCAATCATACCCCTATACAACTTTTGATCAACTGATGAACCTGGTTCATCAATATCTAGCTTTGTGGCAGTTGCTATAGGTGTATCTATTTCCTTGGATTCTTCCATTTTAAACTTCTTGATTAGTTCCTTTGTATACTTCTGCTGATGGATCATGGTTCCATCTGGACTTTGTTTAATCTGTAGCCCCAAGAAGAAATTAAGTTCTCCCATCATGCTCATTTCAAACTCACTTCCCATTAGTTTAGCAAAGTCCTTACTTAACCTATCTGTAGTGGCCCCAAATATTATGTCATCAACATATATTTGTACAACAAGAAGATCTTTACCTTTTTCCCTTAGGAACAAGGTGCTGTCAATTTTACCTCTTTTGTACCTATGCTCCAGAAGGAATTTTGACAATCTTTCATACCAAGCTCTTGGGGCCTGCTTGAGACCATAGAGAGCTTTATCTAGCTTGTATACATGATCAGGACATTCTTTGCTTTCGAATCCTGGAGGTTGTTTCACAAAAACTTCTTCTTTGAGATAGCCATTTAGGAAGGCACTTTTGACATCCATTTGATGAAGAGTGAATTCCATATGTGCTGCAAAGGCTATAAGGAGTCTAATTGCTTCAAGTCTAGCAACTGGAGCAAAAGTCTCATCATAATCAATGCCTTCCTCTTGACTATAGCCTTGAACCACCAACCTTGCCTTGTTTCTTGTAACTGTTCCATCTTCATCTAGCTTGTTCCTGAAGACCCATTTTGTCCCAATGACTTACCTGTCCTTAGGTCTTGGAACCAAGTGCCAGACTTGGCTTCTTTCAAACTGATTGAGCTCATCTTGCATAGCATTGATCCAATCTGCATCTTGTAGAGCTTCACTCACATTTTTAGGTTCAATGAGAGACAAAAAGGCATCAAATGCACACAGGTTCTTCAGTTGTGATCTAGTCTTGACTCCAGATGTTGGGTCATTGATGATGTTCTCAATGGGATGAGAACTCAAGTACTTGTAAGATCTCCCCACCAGCTGGTTCCTGCTAGTTTCTCCTTCATTGTTATGCTGCAGAGGAACAGGTTCAGGTACAGGATCCTTCAGAGAATTTTGTACAGTTTCTCTCAGATTGGTTCCCCCTGTCAGGTTGCCCTGGGTGAAAGGACCTGTTCCATCACCTGCTCCTTCCTTTGATGCCACCTTGACTTGTGCTGTGACTTCAGTCAATTGTCTCACCAGTCCAATGGCTTCATCTTCATGTTCCTGTCTCTCAGAAAGAGTGTTAGATTCATCAAACACAACATGTACACTTTCTTCAACACATAGAGTTCTTTTATTAAACACTTTATATGCTTTGCTATGTGAAGAATATCCCAAGAATACTCCCTCATCACTTCTGGGATCAAACTTACCTAGGGAGTCTTTGCCATTATTGTGCACATAGCACTTGCAACCAAAAGCCCTAAGATGGGATATGTTTGGTTTTCTCCCTTTAAGTAACTCATAGGGAGTTTTCTCTACAAGAGGTCTGGTCATGCATCTATTAATTATATAACAAGCAGTGTTTATAGCCTCTGCCCAGAAGCTATGAGGTAGTTTACTAGAAAGTAACATGGTCCTTGCCATATCCTCAAGGGTCCTGTTCTTCCTCTCAACTACCCCATTTTGCTGAGGAGTCCTAGGGGCAGAGAAATTATGATCTATTCCATTTTCATCACAAAATTCAGCAAACTTTGCATTTTCAAATTCAGTTCCATGATCAGACCTAATGGATGCAAGTTGATTCCCTAATTGTTTCTGGGTTTTTCTAACAAAAGCAGTGAACATTTCAAATGCTTCATCTTTAGAAGTTAGAAACAGCACCCAGGTAAATCTAGAATAATCATCAACAAGCACCATTACATATCTTTTACCACCTCTGCTCATGGCTCTCATTGGACCACAGAGATCCATATGAACCAGTTCCAACATCTTAGACGTACTTACCATTTTCTTAGGTTTGAAGGATGACCTTACCTGCTTCCCCCTTGCACATGCCTCACAAACTTTGTCTTCCTTGAACTTGATATTAGGTAACCCTATCACCAAGTCCTTGGAGACTAATTTGTTCAATTGAGTTAGACTGGCATGACCAAGTCTTTTGTGCCAAAGGAGGGGATCATTAATTAACACACTCAAGCAAGTGAGTTCATTTTCAGAAAGAGTTGACAAATCTACAATGTAAATATTGTTAACTCTTCTTCCCTGCAAAACAATTTTGTCAGTAGTAAGGCTAATCACAAAACATTTTGTGGAAGTGAAAGCCACAAGGTTACCTCTGTCACACAGCTGTGACACACTTATCAAGCTATATTTCAAGCCATCTATCAAATAGACATTCTCAATGGAATAAGAGTCTGTCTTTCCTACCTTTCCAACTCCTATGATCTCACCTTTCTTTCCATTTCCAAAGGAGACATTACCTCCTTTTAGGTTCTCAAGTGAAAGGAACTGGTCCTTGTTACCAGTCATATGTTTTGAGCAGCCACTATCCATGTACCATATTTGGCTACTCCCCTTCACTTGGACCTGCAAAAGAAAATCATGGGTTAGTCTTAGGAACCCAAACTAGTTTGGGTCCCTTTCTATGGGCAAAAGGATGAATTAGATTTTTCTTTGCCCAACCAGGCAGTTTATGCTTTTCTTGAACAAAGGCTTTGTTCTTTTGACTGGCCTTTTCTTTTGCATTACATTCATCTTTGTAATGGCCAGTCTTACCACAGTGTGTGCAGATCTTATTCTCAGGAAGAGTGAGGTACTTGTTTTTGGGATCCCATTTTGGAGCTTGTGTCCCAAAACCAAGTCCTCTCTTATTGCTACTATGATGTTCTTGCAGCCAGGAGAGTGCATCGGAAGCCTTGTTCCATTTGCATGTTCTGTCTAGTTCATGCTTTACCTTTCCTAAATCTTCTTTTAGGACTTTAATCAATTCATCTTTCTTATACAGTTCATTTTTCATTTTTCCTAGATTTTCTTCTAGAGTGAGAAATGATTGATCAGCCTTTTTCTTTCCTGTCCCTAATTTCAGTTTACTATTTTCAGATCTAAGTTCTAGGATCTTGTTTTCAAGTTGATGAACCTGGTTCTTCAACTCAGTATTTGTGTTGTCACTTTCATCAGCCCTAGACTCTAACCTTTTACATTTTTCTTCTAAGATAACACATTCCCTAGACAGAACATCCTTCTCACTATTTATTATTTCGGACTCATCTATGAAGTCCATCAGTAGATCAGCCAATTTTTCTTTAGACAAGAACATAATATTTTCTTTAAGGTGTAGAATACTTACCTCCTGTTCATCTTCTGATTCTCCAATGGCCATAAGAGCTTGCTCATCTTCAGCTTCATTTTCTGAGTCCTCATCTGATGTTTCTCCCCATGCTGCAACCATAGCTTTAGTTGCTCCTTTGTTCCTTCTTGGTTGAACCTGTTCCTTCTTCCTGTTTCTTCTTTCTGCTCTTTCTTTCTTCTATTCAACCTCCCATTGAGGGCAGTTTCTGATGTGGTGATCAGTCTTCCCACACTTGTAACACCCCTCATTGGTTTGTTTCTCAGGAGCCCTAGGTTTGTTGAATGTTGTTCCTTTTGAAGGACCCTTTCCTCTCATAAGATATTTCTTGAAATCTCTGGTTATCATAGCCATTTCATCATCTTCAAGATCTGATCCTTCTGAGATTCTGAGAGCCAGACTTCTTTCTTTCTTTGGAGCATCCATCTTCATGGTTTGCCTTCTCAATTCATAGGCAGTCATATTTCCAATCAGTTCATCCAATTTCAAGGTAGCAATGTTTTTGGATTCCTGAATAGCAGTGATTTTGCTTTCCCAGGAGATTGGCAGAACTCTAGTTAGAATCTTCTCCACCTTGTCTTCTTCCAGGATAACCCTTCCAAGAGACTCAAGTTCATTTGTCAGTGTAGTGAACCTGGTATACATCTCTTGGATAGTTTCTCCATCCTTCATAGTAAAATTCTCATATTGAGAATACAGCAGTGTTCCTCTTGACCTCTTCACCTGAGGTGTTCCTTCATGAGCCACTTGTAAAGTGTCCCAAATCTCCTTGGCAGTAGTACAGCCTTGAATCCTGCTGTACTCATCAGGACCAAGTCCACACACTAGCCATTTCTTAGCTTTAGCATTTTTCTCCCATTTCCTTAGATCTTCAGCAGTACAATCTGCTCTTGTCTTTGGAACATCAAATCCTTCAGCATTCTTCTTGGTTGTGGCTAAAGGACCATCAGTGATGATATCCCAAAGCTCATAGTCTTTGCCCATGATATGGTCCCTCATTCTGTTTTTCCACCAGGAATAGTAGAGGCCATTGAAGAGAGGAGGCCTGGCAGTGGATTGCCCTTCCCAGTTCCCAGGTGGTGCACTCATGTTGATCTTTTCCTAAGGTGTTAACCTCTTCAAGGATAACCCGCTCTGATACCAATTGATGTTATTAACGTCAATACCACACAAGAGGGGGGGTGATTTGTGTGGTACCTAATTTTCGCGTTAGAAGAACCTGGTTCTTCTAAGTGTTCTAACTACAACAGTTTGCGGAATAATAAGTACTGAAAGTAAAGTGCACAGAGATTTTTACGTGGAAAACACCTGGCTCAAAAGGTGAAAAAACCACGACCTACTACTCAGTAGGATTTTCCCAAACTCCACTAAATCACTGAGCCAAAAACTGCATTTACAAAACTCTTTGTAAACCTAAGGATTAACTCTAATCCCAGTGTAGCACACAGCCTCAACTGTTGCGACACCTTCAAGTTAACTCTAACTTGAATACTCAAAGTACCTAAAACAATTGCTTCTAAGAAAGCAGAAAGGTACAATATTAAAACCTACTACAATTGAACTAGATTTAGAACAAACACAATGATGAAACTGGTTCTTCTATCTTAGTTCATGTAGTTTCAGACGTGAACACTTGCATCTCGCATATATTGCTTGCAAATCAGACTTGCTCTTTTTGCTCTCAAATATGCTTAACTTCTGCGTATGTGCATTACCTGTAAAAGAGAACAACTTGGTTATTTAATAGATTAGCAGTTAGAGTTTGATCGAGACTCCAATGCTTATCCTTAGTCGATTTGAATCCTTAACCAATACAAACTCCCATCCTTATCCTAGCTTAGAATTATGTTCTCTTATCATAAGAAGACTGTCCTCGTTAGAACTCAATGCAACCTTTTCGATTCCGTTCAGAAGATATTTGCTGCGCAATCTTCAATACATATCTTCCTCACATGCCTTTCATGTGCAAAGGTTATGACTAACTGTGTCTCCCAAGATGGACCAGGTCCTTCCCTGAGTTCATTTGTCAATCTTCAAAACTTCAACTGAACTTGGGCCAACACACTGTGCTACAAAATCAACATAAAACTCCGAGTGAGGTTGAGCCAGAAATCACTCGTTGTACCGAGCTAGTGCAGAGAGGTCAAATAGTAACAAATCGGGGACTGATCCTGCAATAATGAAAATGCTCGAGTAACTCGCCAAGAGAATCGAGTCAGGAGAGAAGAAAATCGAAGCCAATGATAAAAAAGTAGAGACATACATGTCACTATCCGAATTTTCCACCCTCGGGAGTCATGATAACGCCTACTAGTGAAAGCTAGGCAAGCCAACCGTTGTACGATTTACCTTTTTCCCATTCTTAATTCTTTAACAATTATGAACCAACAATTTATAAATAGCGGAATTTAAACAAGCGGAAGAGACAAATAAAACCATTTAAATATTTCCAATGCAATTTCTTAAACAAAGACTACCTAGAACTGGTGTCACAACTTCACAGACGGTCTAGGAATACTACAAACAAGGTCGAAAAAATAAATACAACACTGTTTCTGAAATACGTAAATGAAGCAGGATGAAAGGATAGAGGGAGACGCCAGTGCCTATGGACGCTTATAGGACTACCTTGGATCTCCGAATGGACTGAAGGCAGCAACCCAAAGCTACAGTCCGTTTACTCCAGTACCGGGATCTTCACACAGTGCAGAGTGTAGTATCAGCACAACCGAACCTCCCCCGGCTCAAACCGTTCAACCGGTGATCGACACCACCTACCATATAAAGCCTCATAAGGAGCCACCTAGATTCTTGACTAGTAGCTATTATCATAGGCAAACTTCGCTAAAGGCAAAAACTGATCCCACGAGCATCCAAAGTCAATGAAACAAGCCCGGAGCATATCCTCCAAAATCTGAATAGTCCTCTCGAACTGCCCGTCCGTCTGAGGATGAAATGTTGTGCTCAACTCGACTCGTGTTCGCAACTCAAGCTGAACTGATCTCCAGAAATGTGAGGTCAACTACGTACCTTAGTCTGAAATGACAGACACGAGCACACCATAAAGATGAACAATCTCCCGAATATAGATCTTAGCTAACCTCTCGGAAGAATAGGAGACTGACACAGGAATGATATGTGCTGACTTGGTCGGCCTATCAACAATAACCCACACTGCATCGAACTTCTTCTAAGTCTGTGTGAGTCCAACAACGGAGTCCATAGTGATACGCTCCCACTTCCACTCAGGAATATCAATATTCTGGGACAGACCACCAGGTCTCTAATGCTCGTACTTAACCAGCTGACAATTAAAACATCGAGCCACATATGCAACAATGTCCTTCTTCATTCTCCTCCACCAATAATGCTGCCGCAAATCCTGATACATATTAGCTGCGCCTGGATGAATAGAGTACCGAGAACTATGGGCCTCCTCTAAAATCAACTCCCGGAGCCCATCCACACTAGGCACACAAATTCGACCCTGCAGCCTCAAAACTCCATCATCTCCTAATGTAACCTGCTTGGCACCTCCGTGCTGCATCGTGTCTCTAAGGACACACAAGCGATAATTATCATACTGCCGATCTCGAATACGCTCCAATAAGGGAGAACGGGCCAAGCTGCAAGCTAATACACGACTGGGCTAAAAAAATCCAACCTCATGAACTGATTGGCCAAAGCCTGAACATCCAAAGCAAGCAGCCTCTTACCGACCGGAATATATGCAAGACTGCCCATACTGGCTAACTTCCTACTCAAGGAATCGACGACCACATTGGCCTTTCCAGGATGATATAAGATGGTGATATCATAGTCTTTCAACAGCTCCAACCACCTTCTCTGCCTCAAATTTAACTCCTTCTGCTTGAACAAGTACTGCAGACTCTTGTGATCCGTGAACACCTCACATGCCATGCCATACAAATAATGCATCCATATCTTTAATGTGTGAACAATGGATGCTGACTCCAAATCATGAACCGAATAGTTTTTCTTATGAATCTTCAGCTGACGTGAAGCATAAACAATGACTTTGCCATCCTGCATCAACACCTCACCAAGTCCAATACGAGATGCATCACAAAAAAACTGTATATGGCCCTGAACCTGTGGGAAAAACCAACACTGGCGCCGTAGTCAAAGCTATCTTGAGCTTCTGAAAGCTCGCCTCACTCGTCCGACCACTTGAACTGGGTACCATTTTGGGTCAACCTGGTCATCAGGGCTGCAATAGATGAAAACCCCTCTACAAACCGACGATAATAGCATACCAAACCCAAGAAACTCCGGATATCTGTAGCTGATACGAGTCTAGGATAGTCCTTGACTGCCTCTATCTTCTTTGGATCTACCTAAATAACCTCTGCTGAAACAACATGACCCAAGAAAGCAACTAACCCTAACCAAAACTCGCACTTTGAAAACTTAGCATACAACTGACTATCTCTCAAAGTACGAAGAACAACTCTCAGATGCCACTCGTGCTCCTCACAACAGTGGGAATAAATCAAAATATCATCAATGAAGACTATCGCAAGTGAATCTAATTAGGGCCCAAACACTCGGTTCATCAAATCCATAAAATCTGCTGGGGAATTTGTTAACCCAAAATAACATCACCAAGAACTCATAATTCATGTACGAGTGCGGAAAACTGTCTTAGGGACATCGGATACCCTAATCCTCAACTGATGGTAACTAGATCTCAAGTCAATCTTCGAAAATACCTTGGCACCCTGAAGCTGGTCAAATATATCATCAATCCTCGATAATGGATATTCATTCTTGATTGTAACCTTGTTCAATTGCCGGTAATCTATACACGTTATCCTCGATCAATCCTTTTTCTTACCAAACAACACCGCTGCACCCCAAGGCGAGGCACTAGTTCTAATGAAGCCTTTTTCAAGCAAGTCTTGCAACTGCTCTTTCAACTCCTACAACTTAGGCGGGGCCATACAATACGGTGGGATAGAAATGGGTTGAGTGCTCGGAGCCAAATCAATGCAGAAGTTAATATCCTTATCCGGTGGCATACCCGACAGGTCTGAAGGAAATACCTCAGGGAACTCACAAACGAAAGGAACAGAATCAATAGAAGGAACCTCAGCACTAAAATCACGAACATATGCTAAATAGGCCAAACACCCCTTCTCGACCATATGCCGAGCTTTCATATAACAGATAACACTATAGGTAGAATGACCAAGAGTCCCTCTTTACTCTAAATGAGGCAACCCCGCAAAGCTAAGGTCACGGTCTTGGCATGACAGTCCAAGATAACGTGGTAAGTTGATAACTAATCCATCCCCAATATAACATCAAAATCAACCATATTTAAAAGTAACAAATCTACACCGGTCTCAAGGCTCCCAACCAGAACTGTACATGAACGATGGACTCGATCTACCACAATAGCATCACCCACCGGTGTAGACACATATACATGAGCACTCAAAGAATCACTAGGCATGACCAGATTCGGTGCAAAATAAGATGACACATAGGAGCATGTCGATCCTGGATAAATAGAGCTGAAGACTCTCTACTACAAACCAGAACTGTGCCTGTGATAACTGTATCGGAAGTCTTAACCTCAAGTCTGGCTGGAAGAGCATAACATCGGGGCTAGGCCCCACCACCCTAAACTACATCTCTGGGATGGACTACCGCCGGCTAGCCTCCACCTCTCGTGGCCTGACCTCCACTTCTAATACCTCCACCTCCGCCTCTAGCACCTCTACCTCCATCTCTAGCTGGCAAGGCGGGCGGTGGAACACTAGGTGTTTGACCATGGCACGAGAACCCTGATGCTGAGGACTACTCGATGCTTGAGGGCAAAATCTAGAAATATGCCCCACATCGCCACAAGTATAACAAGTCCTCGGTTGCTCAGCCTGCTGACCCTGACGACCTGAATGACCACCCTAATAACTCTGGAGCGGTGATGCACTGATAGGATATGGTGTTGCACTATAGGACTACTGATTAGAGTACTACATATGAGAACCATGGCCACCTGAAGCATCATGAGAAACCTGAAGTGCTGACTGAAAAGGCCTAGGAGGATGGCCTCTACCATATGAATACGTGCCTCCAAATGAGGTACCACTGAATCTGCCTGAATGTCGAAGCCTTTTGTCAGACCCCTGACCACCTCCATGCAATAGAACTATCTCAACTCTCCTGGCCACATGGGATGCCTCCTAATTAGAAATCTCACTCCCCGCCTCCTTAGCCATCTGAAGTCGAATAGGCTAAATGAGTTCCTCAATGAACCTCCTCACTCTCTCTCTTAGTGGGAAGTATAAGAAGAGCATGACGAGCCAAATCAATAAACCTGGTCTCGTACTGAGTAAAAGTCATAGAATCTTGATGGAGGTGCTCAAACTACCTTCGATAGATCTCTCTCTAAGTGATAGGAAGAAACTTCTCCAAAAATAGCTGAGAAAACTAATCCCAAGTCAAAGCTGGTGACCCAACTGGTCTAGCCAAACAATAATCCCTACACCAAGTGTTGGCGGATCTAGATAAGTGAAAAGTAGCAAAGTCGACCCCATTGGTCTCCACTATCCCCATGTTCTTGAGAACCTCATGACAACTATCTAAATAATCCTACGAATCCTCAAAAGATGCACCGCTGAAAGTGGTACTGAGGAGCTGGGTAAATCTGTCCAATCTCCACAAGGCATCAGAAGACATAGCTACTCCATCACCGGTCTGGGGAACCATCTTCTCCGGAGTGCGGGTAGCAGGAGTCTGGGCTCCTCCTCCAGCCTGAGAGACGGATGGTGCTACAGGAAGCAAGCCTATCCGGGTGATACTCTCCATAAGGCCTACTAGCTGGACCAAAGCATCCTGGAGTACTGGGGTAGCAATGAACCCCTCTAGGACTTGAGTTGGGCCCACTGGAACTGCCTGGGCTAGAACGTCATCATCCAACTCAACCTGAGGCTCTGCAGCTGGTGCCACTGCTCTGGGCTGAGCTCTGCCCTTACCTCGGCCTCTAGCACGGCCTCGACCTCACCCTCTGCCCCTCGTGGGAGCTGCTGCTGGGGGCTCGAGCTACTGATCAGTGGATGAGGAAGCATGTGTCCTTTCCATCTGCGAAAGAACAGAGTAGAAATTCAATTAGCATTGAGAAACCCAACCACACGACAGGAAAGAATAAATGTGATGTTTCTCCTAACTCTGTAGCCTCTGGGGATAAATACAGACGTCTCCATACCGATCCCTCATACTCTACTAAGCTTGTCTATGAAATGTGAGACCTATGTAACCTAGAGCTCTGATACCAACTTGTCAGGACCTAAATTTCTCACCCTCGGGAGTCGTGATGGCGCCTACTAGTGAAAGCTAGGAAAGCCAATCGTTGAACGATTTAACTTTTTCCCATTTTTAATCCTTTAACAACTATGAACCAACAGTTTATAAACAGTGAAATTTAAACAAGCGTAAAAGACAATTAAAACCATTTAAATATTTCCAATATAATTTCTTAAACAAAGACTACCCAGAACTAGTGTCATGGCTTCACAGACGGACTAGGAATACTACGAACAAGGTCCGAAAAATAAATACAACACTGTTTCTGAAATACGTAAATGAAACAGGATGAAAGGATAGAGGGAGACGCCAGGGCCTTGTCACACCTCCTTTTTCCGAAGAGCTTTTATCGGCTTTTACTACACCCCGGGAAGGGATATAGTAAAGAAAGGAGTTTTTTCCAATTTAAGGACAATCGAAATGGGATTCATTTTTATTTAATATTCAAAGTCGCCACTTGGGAGATTTATGGTGTCCCAAGTCACCGGTTTGAATCCCGAATCGAGGAAGGGTTTGACTCTGTTTAACAGTCGCGAACAAGAAATCCGGGTAAGGAATTCTGTTAACCCGGGAGAAGGTGTTAGGCATTCCCGAGTTCCGTGGTTCTAGCACGATTGCTCAACTGTTATATTTGGTTAAAATTTAATTTTTTATACATGTTACCTTACTTGTGCAATTTTAGAATTAATTACCGCTTTTGTCAATTATTTTATTTAAGAAAGTGAACGTCGTTTAAGAATATGTTTTTGGATCACGTCACATGAAATGCACCCGGATCCTCGACACATTTCTACTCGACGTTTTTGGATTTGGATTTGGGTTGCATGAAATGCACACCCGTATTTGGAAAAGTAATATTATTAAAAATCGCGCTTAAAGCGGCTAACGTATTATTATCTTTTGGAAAGGCTGTGGAATTCGCTAAACGGCCTATCCCGAGTACTAAGTATTTTAGTAAGTAATTAATGAGGGCCCCACAATTGTATATTTGATTTGGCGAGGCTCGTCTCATTTTTTATTAAAGGCCAAACTAAAGTATGCTAAGTTTTCTATTTCTGTTTTTGTCTCTAAAGGTTAATTAATCCACAAATATAAATTCGAATCCCAAATTCAAGTCCGGATTCAAACAAAAGGATAAACCTTTTAGCTTGAACCTGCTACCTAATTCAAAATCCGATTTTATATTTATGGTATTTTAGCATAAAATAATTTATAGCGCTTTTGGGCCTCAAGAGATTTGTCCCAGTTATACCACACAATTTTCCAATTCCTAATTATTATTTTTAAATATTATCATATTTGGGCCTTTTGATTTTCAATTAAACTTCAGTAACGTTTTGGACCTGGAATTACAATCCATAAATAAAATGAATTATTTTGAACCATAAAACAGGCCCTGGGCTCAATATCACAGCCCATTTGGTAAACTTGTTTTTTTAAATGTTTTTCTTGTTTTCTGATAAAATTGAACGAATAAGATCTTAAGCCCAATATCAAATCCTTTTCTTCATTAATTACTTATTTTCTGATGTAATGGCTAGTTGTAGAAAATCTCTGATTACAAACAATTAAGCCATTGAAAAATTCAAACAATTAAACTCATAAACTAAGATAACACTTGTAGGAGAACTCTAGTTTCAAATTCTATTATCAGTTTATCCTTTAACTTTTAGAACGATTCATGAGCCATTTATTCACCTATTAGGAAATTGATTATACTAATTGAGTGAAAAGTGATATATGATGAAGTATTGACACAGGCTGCCTATTTATTTTTGTATTAACCTAATTAACAAGTTTTAACCAAATATTCATACAATATGAGAATCAACACAACTCATTTCAACCTGTTTCACTTAACTAAGGAACTACAGAAAGCTCGAAATCATTCCTACTATACTCAAATTTAACGATCACACTACACAGTAACAGAACTAAGCTGAATTTAACAAATAAATGTTTATCAGTCCATCAGTCCAAATTTCAAATACAATTATTGTCTAAAAATATAAAATTGATACGATTCAAACTATGACTAAGTACAGAAGTTCAAAAAGGATCATCAATCAGGCATTTTATTCCATGTTTTGAACTCAAAATCACAGCATAGATACAGATGAGTACC